>JADRCD010164371.1:0-21330 GCA_019843815.1 Montemys delectorum | reverse complement strand
TCATCATCATCATCATCATCATCATCATCATCATCATCATCATCATCTTGAAATAGGGTCTCGTACAGCCTAGGCTGGCCTCAAATTCTTTTTTTGTTTGTTTTGTTTTGTTGTGTTGTGTTTTTTTCAAGACAGGGTTTCTCTGTGTAGCCCTGGCTGTCCTGGAACTCACTCTGCAGACCAGGCTGGCCTTGAACTCAGAAATCCGCCTGCCTCTGCCTCCCAAGTGCTGGGATTAAAGGCATGCGCCATCACTGCCCTAACCACCTTCTTAAAGGACAATTTAGCAACGTTTTGTCAAAAAAAAAAAAAAAAAAAAAAAAAAAAAACACACATTAATGTCCTGCACTAAGGAAACTGACCTATACACTTTAAAAACGCCAGCTCTTAGCCAGGTAGCAGCTATGCAAGCTCCTCACAGCTAGGTGCAGACAAGTTCCGAGCCAGACTGGCTGGTCTACATACTGAGTTCCAGACAAACAGCAAACAGTAAAAAGCTGTCTGTGTCCGTCATCCCTCCTTACGGAGCTTGGTTGAAGCGCACCACCAGCTGAGAAACAGATTCCCAGCTTAATCAGCATTTGCTGGGAAGGTTCCTGACAAGAGATAACTCCTGCACATATAGATAATTCATGTTATGACAGCAACGAACCAGGCCAAAATTTATGTTAACTTTGGGTAGAGTCACATTTCCTTCCCCAACCACCTCCTGGCAATCTCAAACAAGACTAGTAACTTTGTTTACAGTGAAAGCAACTGACTTTCTTTCTTCACACCCTGCAGTTTTCCCTGTAATCCTGACTAAGCCCTCAGGAACCTCCCTGTGGTTTCATTTAGGTTTCTTAACAATCCTTTGGGGATAGCTTCAACCCTGCCAAAATAAATCTGCTATGAATACTGTCAAGTCAGTGCAGAGCTGCTTCTCTAAAGAAGCCCACTGTGTGCGTGTGTGTGTGTGCGTGTGCGTGTGCGTGTGTGTGTGTGTGTGCACTCGCGCACATGCGTCTGTCCCCAGCCCCCGCCCCCGCCAACCCCTCCGTCCGTCACTCCCCTCTTCTGGAGGCAGTGCCTGCAGGGTCACTTACTTGGGACTCGTATCTGGTAGTGATTGAGTGCAGTAAGAGCTTCCACAGCATCAGTCTTGCATTTCCACTCCAACAGCCCAGACAGAGTTTTCGCAGAAGCTAAACCAAAACAGACACAAACCAGTGGTTACTTACATGTCAGCAATCTTCTGTTTGAAAACTTGAAAACTTCCCAAGAGATGCTCACTTACCTTTCGCATCAAACACTTTATATTTGATGAACGGAAGAACTTCATGGTCGTTACACAACTGCCAAGGAAAGGTAAAACTTTATCAAAAATAGTTAAATAAAGCTCTTTTTTAAAAGCTGGCTTTATAGTAGCACTTAAATCTTTAGTATAACATGAATTCATATATGTTCAGGTTAACAAGTTCTATGAGGAAAAAAACAAATTTGTTTGAAACTATGTAAGTAACTTCATATATAATAAAAGATTTTTTAAGTTATACTACATTTCCTCAGACTTTATGGAGAATTACCCGAACACTAAAGAAAGTACAATTCCAGAAAGAAGTGTGTCATTCTGAGGTGCTACTACAGTCATGAGTTACAGTGGGAAGGGAATACAAAATTTAATTATTGGTGAGATTTAAAGTAAAGTAAGTTTCCTGTTGTTTCTGATTTTTTTTGTTTTTTGTTTTTGTTTTATTTTGTTTTTTTTTGAGTCAGGCTCCTGCTATGTAACACAAAACAGTTTAGCACTATCCATCACACTCAGCTAAATTAGCTTCTTTGGCCTACCTTGTCTCAACTGAGCTATTTTAGGTACCTGTATTAAAGTAACTATGTGAGGTAAAGAAACATCAACCTAATTCTGAGTACCCAAATGATTGAGCTATAAGGCAACGAAAGACCAATAAACACATAGGCTGCTGGGAGGCAGACAACAGCCTAGGAACTTCTGGTTGACAACTGGCAAGTTCTAGGTTCAGTGTGTAATGCTCACTTTGGCAATGCATATGTTAAAACTCAACACAAAGAATTAGCACGGCCCTTGCCAAAGGATGACACACAAATGCATGAAATGTTGACACTTTATTTAATTTTTTTTTTTGAGACAGGGTTTTTCTGTATAGCCCTGGCTATGCTCAAATTCAGAGATCAGCCTGCTTCTGACTCCCAAGTGCTGAGATTAAAGGCATGCACCACCACCACTGGCAAAATGTTCATATTTTAAAAGCAAATTTAATTAATATAGTGGAGATCAACAGATGAAAACACTACCACTATCCACCTCTAGCCTCTACACACACAAGCCCAAACCAAACCAACAACAAAAAGCAGGATTTTAGAAAACTTTTAAAATGAGGCCGAACTATGAAATATTATATAAACTTAAAACACAAAGAGCAGCATTTTATACACACTTTTCTTCAGTACCCACCTTTGTGAAGGTCTCTTCTGTGACACACAGTGGAACATTGTAGTAATGCAGCACACATGAGGGCGGCTGGATTATATTCTTAGATGCTTGGCCAGCACTTGTAAAGCGATTATTTTTGCTCATTGCAAAGTCTTTGTAACTGCTTGTACCATCTTCTAGCTCAAATATTTGACTTGGAACAACTGAATGTTGTTTAGACACACTGAAGATTAGAAGAGAAAAACACAATATGTCTTGTTAGACAAAAAGCAGCAGGTAGTCACAAATATTTCTATGAATCAATAAAAGAAAGTGTTATTTAAATTTAGTACAGGTAACCATTTATCCAAGGGGAACCCCATCCTCGTCAAGGAAAATAAACAACCAACCAGAAGATACTCAAGTCTCTATCAAATGCTACAGTATGTACATTTAACCTATGCACAACCTTCTGTATTATTTACTCTTTTGGTTTTGGGGGTCTGTTTTTGTTTTTGAGAGAAGCCGGCCTGGAACTCACTATGTAATTGAGGATGACACTTTGGCTTTCTCATCCTCGTGTCTCCACCTCCCAAGTGCTAGAGGACACAGGTATACGCCACAGTGCCTGATTCTATTGCCTTCTTTATAATGAAAATCAGCTCTATAAACTTCTAATATATATAATACAGTGTAAATACTAAATGTATAGATGTATATATTATTTAAGAAATACTATGTTTATGTTCTGTACAGATATATAATTTTTTTCTCACAAATATTCTCCAATTATGGATGGTTGAATCAATAGGTACAGAATACATCAACTGTATGCATTTTAGATTATAATCAATCATTTCTATATTTTACGTATCAATTAGAAAGAAAATATATCAAATATATTCTCATGTTAAGAACTTATGTGTTTTAACATTGTTTTATAATAACGAAAGTAAAAACGAGGAGATTTTGATTAGTAGAGGGCTCAGTGTTAAGAGCTTACTGCTCTCGCAGAGGACCTGAGTTCAGTTCTCAGCACCAAGGCTGACTGGCTCACAACCACCTACATTTCCAGCTACAGGGAATGATGCCCTCTTCTGGACTTTTGGGAACTTGCACTCATATATACAAACATTTTTTAATTTTTAAATAAAAATACATTTAAAATTAGAACAATTACATAACCTTAAAATTTGTTGGCAATAATAACAATACTAATATTGTTACCTTCAGATATATTCTCATTTACTACAAAATACTCTACAGTTAACAAGAATTTCAAAATATTCTTTAACACTTAAAGACAAGTATTTACCAAACATTCAGTCTTTTCCCGAACAGTTTGACATTATTAAGGTGGGTGACGGCTCTTTCCACAGCATACTCGTCCCCCATTTCTACGAGTGCTGTGCCAGGAATGGTCTTCATAAACTTGACCTGCAAACACAAAAATGCCCACAAAGATCACTTCTTAGAGTCTTACCTAACCCATTATTCTCACAAGATAGCTATAAGATGAAGATAATGACAGAATCCCTAAGAACTAAGCCTATTCATTCAACAAATATTTGACTGTTTTGATAAGCACTGTGCTAGGTACTACAGATTTAATGGTAGACATAACCATCTTCGCCAATTCAGAAATGTCAAGGCAATAAATAAATAAATACCTAGACATTGCATGGTAGTAGGAAGTGCAATGTTGGGCACTTAGAACTATTAAAGCAAGAAGTAAATATGAAAACTTGCATACACTTTCTTTCTTACCTGTTAAGGTCAAGGGAACACTGAGAATATATGTAAATCATAAATAGGTTCACCATTTATTTATCTCCACCACTTCCAGTTTTTAAAGGATACCCTAGCACTCTACATCATACTTGAACAGTCTGGAGTAGAGGAATTAAGTAGATTGCCTCTAGAGCACACAGATAAAACCTCAGGGTCAACCTGTGCTCAGTGTGCTGTAGAGTAGAGTTACAGTACAGTCTCTCCTTTAACTTCACTCATATATACATATATATATTGTGTGTGTGTATATATATTTATATATATATACACACATACATATACATATATATACATACAATATATATAGTAAAAATATAAAAAAATAAAATCATATCATGCCATTTAGAAACCAAGTATATAACACCATTGCCCATCCCCAAGTCAAGCTGGAGCACATTTACAAATATCTAGCTCCAAGAGTATACCTGTTCTTTCAAATTCTATAGTTTCACATGTTAAATTTTAAAACCTGTTTGAAGTGATCAAAGGCTTTCTTCGTCTATTAAAGTAAAAACATCCTAAGTTGAAAATGGATGTAAATACCCAGTCTACCCAACACCACAGCTTGGCTGACATAGCATACTGTACACCACTGATGTCAGTGTTTGCTCATGTGAGGATGACTGGAAAGTCTGGGCTATGGCTGCTTCTTAGGATTAGATTATAGAAAGAACATTATACATATTGCTAGTACAGCATATTTTAAATCTAGAGTATGATTTTTATTAGATGTATTATGTTCATAACATAAGGTAGAAAAACCAGAACCCAAACTACTGCTAATCTAACACTAGTCTATGCAGGTTTTTCACCTTTAGGACACAAGTAAGGGATTAAATTGCTGCATTGGACCTTGCTCTTTATACTGGTAATTTAAAACATTTTTATTATTAACCAGATGATTAGTAATATCTAAGTGTTACTGATCACTTACCATTTCTGTAGTTTATAAATTTTTTTAAGCTTATATGAGTATTAGTGAAAGAATTAAGATGTTCCTGATTCAAGTATGTGTAGCAGTTTCTGAATTACCACTAGCTCTTCCACCCAAATAAACTAAGAAAATAAAATGTACCTTTTCAATATTTCCATACAAGCAGAATAGGTTGAAGACTCTTGAACAGTTCATTTTGAGCTGATGTAATCCGCTCACCATCACAACAGAGCCAGACGGACTTCCTCCATGCATGTAAGAGGAAGAAGCTTGTGGTAATGGGTAAGCAACAAGTTCAGGTGTGTCTCTAGAGCCCATTCTATAACGGCTTGGTAAAGGCAGTAACGGACCATGAGAGCCTGTAAAAAGGACCAAAATCATAAATAACTTAAAACACATGTACACATTTCCATTTACAAAAATTAGTAGATACACTTCACCATATAAAAATCCAGGACCTCGTGTATTCTAAGCACATTCTCAAAATTAGCTTCATGTACATCGAAAACAAACAAAACCCTCAAGTATACAAACACTTAAATATATACAGGAAACAAACCAAGGCAGCATTTACATATACTATATTCAACAGACTTAGCCATACCTATATATACCACAGTCTATTTCAAACTAGGCTTTAGGATAGAGGGAACCAGTGTAAAACTTTGGGATATATAAGTAAGTAAGTAAGTAAGTATGGATGTATGTATATAGATGATGCTATCATTCAGCCAGACATGGTGACATACACCTATAATCCAGTCCTTAGGAAGGCAAGAGGATCCAGAACTTAAGGCCATCCTCAGTTACATAAAGGACAGCCTAGGTTATGAGAACCTTCTTAAAAGAGAAAAAAGGAACACCAACGCAACAGAAGATCCACCATACAGAGACTATTAGTTAGCTCCACTGTATGTAAGTTATATCTCCAATTAAAAAAAACACTGCCTATCTTTTAGAAGGATAAGATATAATCAAATATTAGAAACTACCTTTATATACCTTAAGTAAGAAAAAAACATCTTCAAGCCAGTGTGCTGGTGTATGCTTTTACTCCCAACACTAAGGAAGCTGAGCTAAGTGGATCTCTAGGAATTTGAAGCCAGACAAACTTACAAAGTTTCAAACAAACCCCCATCAAAAAAATAAATAAATAAATAAAATAAAAAATCAACTCTGCAAAGAGTTGTCTCCTTGAATACATTGTATTTTCATTAAAATAAAAGACTAGATTCAGCCCGGTGGTGGCCCAGCACTTGGGAGGCAGAGGCAGGCAGATTTCTGAGTTTGAGGCCAGCCTGGTCTACAGAGTGAGTTGCAGGACAGCCAGGGCTACACAGAGAAACCCTGTCTCGGAAAAACAAAAAACAAAACAAAACAAAAACAAAAAACAAAAAAAAAGGACTAGATTCATTAGTTAGTACCTCATCATCTATACACAGGTCTTCTATCATTCTCAATTAATACTTCACTTGGTGTGGGTCTGGTGTCTGGGTGTCTACGTGTATCTTTATGGTAAAAGTGGAAACAGAGGACAACTTGCAGGAGTCTGTTCTCTCGTTCTACCATACGGGTTCCAAGAATCAAATTCAGGTTTTTTGGCTCGGCAGCAAGTACCTTTACCCACTGATCCATCTCACAGGCCTACAATCTTTTTTCTTTTGTTAAAAAAAAAGGGAGCTGGAAAAATGGCTCAGTGGTTGGGAGTACCGACTGCTTCCAGAGAACCTACATGGCAGCTCACAATTGTCTGTAACACCAGTTCCAGGGAATCCAAACCTTTACAGACATGCATACACATAAAACACATTAAACAAACAAACAAACAAACAAAAAAAGAACCCAGCAGAAAATATCTAAAATTCTAATAGAATACCCCCGCCACTATCTCTCTTAACCTGAGAATCTTCATTTCAGAATCAACTTGCTAAATTTAAGCGTTGTAAACTTTATAGGTTTTGCATCTACAATTTCATTTTCCAGCTTTTTCTTTAAGTGTGTAACAGAATGGAATGACTGTGTAGAAACTGAGGTACCAATTAAGAAGAACCCAGTAGCAGCAACAGGATGGAAGTCTATAGCGTGCAGACCAATCCAGGGGCTGAAGAGGCAACAGTCAGGAGGGCTGACTTCAATGGGTTCCCAGTACCCATGTCAAGCACTGCACAAGTGGCTACAACTTCAGTTCCAGGGGATCTTATACTTTCTGGCCTTTTCTGGCACTTGCACATGTGATGTACATAAACCCACGCAAGCACACACATTAAAAAAAAGAAAAAAGACAGCCGGGTGGTAGTGGCCCACGCCTTTAATCCCAGCACTTGGGAGGCAGAGGCAGGTGGATTTCTGAGTTGGAGGCCAGCCTGGTCTACAGAGTGAGTTCCAGGACATCCAGGGCTGTACAAAGAAACCCTGTTTCGAAGGAAAAAAAAAAGAAGAAAGAAGAAAAGAAAAGAGAAGAAAAGAAAAAAGACAAAAGAATCCTCTTGTGCAATAAGTAAATTAAAAGCCAAAGCTGAACATCTAGGCTCCCCTAAGTTAACGGTTACAGAAGCATAGTCTAGAATAAGGTACACTAAACACCAAATCTGAAGCCGTTTCCTCATTTTTTTAAAAAGAGACTGTTTTATCATAGCTTTTTTCTTTCTTTTCTAGGACTCAAGGACTTTGATTAACATTTGCAAAGACATTATTCGGATTATACTAACTCTCTGCCACAAGCATTGGCTTATGCCACAATGATACTTCACTAAAATCACTATTCCTTTCCCCTATGGACAGTAAAAAAGACCTACAGCACATAAACCGTAGAAACTTACATTATTTAGACTGTTGTGTATAGCTATCAGCCCTAAATAGTAGATCCAAGTCTTGATGCTTTTAAAAAACTGTTTCATATAATCAACTTATATGGAAAAAAATGTTACATAAATGGCATTATGAACATTCTAAAATCATTTCCTGTCTTTCAAAATATGATCCAGGAACTATATCCAAAAATGATAGACATCAACATGTAAGTACTTGAAGCTCACTCTTGGAAGTATGGTTCAAAGCCAGCCTGGTTTACACTGCAAGTTCCAGGCCAGCTGGAGATACATAATAGTGAGACCATGTCTTTTATACAAAAAAAAATAAATAAAAAACTGTGACAGTATAAAATGTATTCTATGATAGAGGAATGAATAAATTTAATCTAGTTAAAAATATACACCTGACTATTTTAGATCAATACCTAGAAACATCCATGATGTAATCACAAAATGCAGAGAAAGCTGCTCTGCTCAACAGCTGCTCTGCAGGTACACAGTTGTGATCTGCACATTTGTAAAATCTCAGTATCCCCAGGACACACTCTTATCTTCTTCACACTTCCTCATCTTACTTTTTTTTCTAGATTTATTTATTTTTTTATTTATATGAGTACACTGCTGCTGTCCTCAGACACACTAGAAGAGTGCATCAGATCCCATTACAGATGGTTGTGAGTCACCATGTGGTTGCTGGGAATTGAACTCAGGACCTCTGGCAGAACAGTCAGTGCTCTTACCCACTGAGCCATCTCTCCAGCCCCTCTTTTTTTAATTTGCAGTCTCTGATCTCTTAAGTCTATGTGCTTACTTCTCTTAGGAAGTAGACAAATTCATCTCCAAATTCAATATCTTAATGATGTAGCTGGGAACAGATGAACCCACACAACCCAAGATAACTATTCCCTGAAGGCATCGCTGCCATCTCCATGACCCCTACTCAGCACCTATCACTCCAAACTGCGCACTTCTCTTTACATAAGCTATATTTAAAAATGTATTCATAAATAATAAAATCAAGTATCAAAGAATTTCACAACAGGCTGTTTTTTTAAGTAAAAGGTTCTAATATAGTATCTTGTTTAATTTGTCTACCAAATTATTTTCAGTAAAATCTATGTGATACCAGAATACTATTCCTTAAACCTGTTCAAAGGAAATAAGTCTCAGTACTACTACAGAAGAGTGCCTTGTTTTTCACCCACTCTTTTCAATTTTTCTAACTACTCTGGCAAATGTTTAATCAGGTTTTAGCCTTCAGGTGACTACCATTAACACATTTAACACCATAAATAATGTGAGATCCATCTGCAATACATACAGCACAATAGGCCTCTACTCAGCGCTACTATACAAACAAAACTATACATATATTCCTAAACTTCAGAAATCAAAAAAATCATGCCAGGCCAGTAAGATGGCACTACAGGTAAAAGGCACCTAATCTTAACAACCAGAGTTCAATTCCTGGGTACCACATGGTGGAAGAGAAATAAGTCCTCTGATCTATCCACTGGCATGCCCACACAAAATAAAAATGTAATAAGAAAATGATTTTAAAAAAAGGACTGTACAACACTGCTTTAACAAGAAAAATGTTTCAACTTTCTCTACCACACAGATTACTAACAGACACTGAAATATTATCAAAGACATATAAAATACATTTTTCAAATTTAAAGAAGACATTGGCTGCTCTTCTAGCAGACCTGGGTTTAATTCCCAGCACCACATGCAGGTGGCTTACAACTGTCTAACTCCAGTTCCAGGAGATCCAACACACTCTTCTGTCCTCTTCATGCACCAGGCATATACACTGTGCATAGATATACATGCAGGCTAAATACTCATACACATAAAAAATAATTTAATTAAAAGATGAAAATATAGCCAGTAGCTAAAACTCCAAGAATGGTCATAAAATATGAAAATAATTTGTAAACAGAACAACCAACTTTATGATAATCTAAACACTTCACAAAACATATCAAGTTCAACTCTCTTCCACCTAAAAAAAAAAAAAAATACCAAACCAATAATTTTTCGACTTTGAAGCAGACGACATAGTCAACAACCCCTGAAAATTAAAAAATATTTTAAAACAATGTACAATTAACACAATGTTTAGTAACAACTCTCAACTTGTTTTCAAGAATAATCTGAAGCCTAGATTTCTCCCAAAGAAAATTATTCTTCTGAATTTCATAATATCAAAATTCTAACCCAGCAAAGAATAAGAAGAGGTTTCAAAAGTGGAATTAAATACAAACAAATTTAACCAAAACCAAAACAACAACTATAAAACCAAGCATCTATACATGGAACCATGCTTCTTTCAATTGCCAATGAAAATAAACCTACTAAGCAGTAATACCCCTTTCTGGTCTTCTAAGCCAGAGTTCCTTACAAATCAAAACCAATCAATCAATCAAACAAAAGTATCCAATTCCCCCAACCAATAGCTCTCAATTTATTCACAAATTATTGTATCAATATCCTAAGAAAACAAAGGGTTTGGACAACTTCTTGGAAATAAATTGCAACAGGCTGTTAGGAGCTAAGGAAAAAAGACACAGACAAGAAAGAGAGCATTCATCATCAGCAACGCACATACTCTAGTGGTTGATCTATACTACCTTCCTTCTGCCTTGACAAACTTACCATAGCCATCATGTCTAAACGAAGAAGGATGATCTCCCAAAATGGCTTGTCTCTGGCGACCCTTTCCTCTATCTGACACAAAAGTAGAAACAAGGTTTTAACAATTTTGATCCAAGTTCTTAACAGAGTTTTCACATGGGAAACACCCATTCAAACCATCCATATACTTCATAAAAGAAATATGACTCCTGGTTAATTTTAAACATCCATTCATATCCAATTTAAATACAAACAACAAAAGTTTAAGAAAACAATTCTATCTAACAAATTCCACTGAAAATTATGTTCTTGATAAATGCCAAATACAATCACACTTTCAAATGTAAAAGATTAGATGCTTTGCAGGAAGTGAATGTACACACTGCTAGAGCTTGACACTGTACAGAAGTTTTTACCAATACATGTCTTTAAAACAAGCTTGTAAGTGCAGTACTTTGAAAGACAGTACCTGAATCATACTATTAGCTTCAACAGCAACACATTTTCAAAGTGGGCTTCTTTCAAGAAGTTTCAGCATAAGCCAACAACAACCTGTATTACATGGTTTCACAATCAGTAAGCACAGAGTATTTTATATGTACATACACATATTTACAAACACCTACTGACTTGAGAGCTCAAAATTTGCACATCACTGGCTTATGTTGTATCATAAATAGGTCATTTTCTATTGACCATAACATCAAGCAGAAGTATGAGCAACCTCCAGAGTTTAAATGCCAAGATAAACCTAACCAAGGGGGCTACATTATTGGATGAGAATACTACAATACTCTAAAGATAATTTTTATTCTAGCTGTATTTTCAAAAACAGCATGCCAATTTCCTCAAATCTTATTTGAAAGATCATTTTCAAAAATTACTTCCAGGTTTCCAAAGCCTACTTGTCTAGTAACAGGATTTCTAGTGTCTGTTAGCAAATTTCAAATCATCATATAATACTTTTAGAAGTATGCTGATTGAATTATAGTGCCCAAAATATCCTTAGTCACCTAAACAAGCAAGGTTTATGGAAGATGAGAAATGCTTTAACTTTCATGTCAGAAGTCTATTTTTAATTACCTATTTTAACCAAGCTATCACACCCGAAAGGGACTGAAGGGGGTCATCTAGTTATTCAATTAAACAAACAAGCAAACTCTTAACTATCCCTTTTGGCCAATGCTTAACCAATACCAATAAGGCATTCACTATCTTTCTTTACATTTACAGATAATCTAAATTTCAAGAAAATAATTTTTTATACAGAATAGAACTGATCTTCCACCCACATTCTAATGTATTTAAAACCTTATACTTAGTCCCTAAACATTCTTCCAAATGCTCTTGTACACTTAACATGACCCCATACTCCGGGCTAAAAAAAAAATTTTAACATGGATTCCAGCATTTCCCAATATTTGTCTCAATCTTCTTAAGTTAATCCAGTCTGTTGATTCCTAAGCTAAATTGTCTGCTTGAGCAGATACCACTAAACACTAAATTCAATTCCTCATTTCTTATAAAAAACCATATGTTTTCATGAATTTAACTGTTCAGTCTAAGGATTCTCTGTAATAAAATGTAATCACGTTTTTTAAAAATGAAATTCTTAATGAGGTTTTTTTTTTTTTTACAGTAAAGATATATGGAGATCTTGTCTTCCTCTTATTTATTTATTGTTCATTTTGTTTTTCAGACAGTGTCTCACATCGCTCAGGTTGACTTCAAACTCCTGATTCTTTGCCTCTACTTCCCAAGTCCTGGGATTATAGGCATGCACCACCATATCTGGCTCTCCATAAAGGTCTTTGGGCAAAGCAAACAAATAATTTTAATGACCTGTCAATTTGAGTCAAGATTAAATCAGTACAGAAACTGTTTATGTTTATAAGCTGCAAGTCTAGCAAGAAAGCTAACTGTCAAAAATAAATTAGAAAAATAAGAGTATTTTCCCTAAAAGCATAAATATAAATTGTTTTATAATAAATATTATATTATGTTTATATTAACATCAAATTATAAACATTATATTTATAATAAATATTATGTTTTATTCTTCAAATATCTACCATATATATTTCAATATAGATTATCTAACTAGAATTCCATTTAAAAAAAAAAAAAGCTGGCTCTGTATAAAATTCAAACCTTTTAAAAGAATACACAATGTTAAAATGTATAAATGTTTTGCTGGGTACAATGGCACACACCTTTAATCCAGCATTCTGAAGGCAAGGGCCTGCAGATCTCTGAGTTCAAGGCTACCCTGGTCTACAGAATAAGTTCCAAGACAGTCAGGGCTACACAGAGAAACCCTGTCTTAAAGTCCCTCCCACCCCCAAGAAAGAAAAAAGGAAAAGGAAGGAAGGAAGGAAAAATGGGTAGGTAAGTAGATAGGTTAAAAGTCAGACAAAGCAAGTTTATATTGAAAACTTAAGTTTTCAATAACTGTTAGTGGTCAGAAGTGAGAGATTTCTCATCAACCATTTGTCCTCTTGTTTGAGTGCCTAAGGATTTGGTTTCCAGTATTGGATTCAATTGTATCAAGCATAGACCAAGCAAATTTCCATAAGAATCAAAAATTGGGGGTCTAACAAAACTACATTTTACAAAACAAACCTATTTACAATTCCATGCATAAGATAAAATGATTTCCTGGAAACTGAGAGCAAAAGAAGTCAATCTTAGTATCTGAACATTCAAAGGATCATGCTGTGTTTCACCCTTTCCTTTGGCTTAAGTACATGTACCATAGAGTACCTACTGCTCAAGATATTTTGAGTATTTGCTAGCTAACGTTACAGACACATTCACCTAGAGTTTTTCTAAAATGTAGTCCACTGTTAATATTGTAGTTAAAATGTAGCCAATACTGAAGCCCCCTTGTTTTTACAAGATTGACATTTTAATTTGTATATTCCAAAATTACCAGTTAATTAACAATTTATCAGTGAAATCTGTGCTTGAGAAATTTAGTAATTATAGGCTATTGGTGGAAATGCATTTCAAATGAAATGCTCTTAATATTCAGACTTATCAAGTTCAGATATATTCTATCTTGAAAAGGACATGTTATTTTCACCTATATTTGAAATGTCAAATTTTCTGGTTACACAAATTAACATAAGTAAAAAACTCCTTGTTACAAAATGTGACAACTTATAAACAACCACTTACAAAAATCAAACCACAAAGAAAAACATCTTTTACATATAATGCACCTTTTCATTTTGTTAGAACCTCTGTTCATGTTCATAATTAGGAAAAAACAAAAACAATAACAAAGTAAACTTATATGCAACAAATGTGTATGCTTTTGTGCTGAGGATCAAACACAGGGATATATACATGCTAAGCACATGCTTTATACCACCGATCTGTTTATTCCCAGACAAATGCACACCTTTCTAATTCACATATCTTTAATGTTTGTGTGAATTGGTGAAGCATTATCAATTCCCAAGGTCTGTAGATAAACTGACCCCTGGTTAAAAACCAATTAACAATTTAAAATCTAGGCTAAAAACAGTTACATCAATGGGCAGTGAACTTTACAACATTGTATAAAGTCTAGTTTTCATAAATAAAAAATCTACAACTGAAACCTTAAGGGAAATCCAATCAGTATACATACAACTTGAATGAATGGGCACAGTCTATCATGGTGTTCATCCCATACAAGTTTGAAGTACTGTTAAATGTCGTCCTTTAAAAACTTGGGGTGATGATGCATGTAGTATGCAGTCAAGGTGAATTGCAAGTCTGAGTTTTTCAGAGGGCTTTTGCTGATGCCGATGTTGTGCATGATGAAGTGTAGAGTCAGCCTGCCGGAGTCCTCTATCCTTCTTAATGCCTCGTCCAGCTTGGGGGAAAAGTCCTTTCCATAGAGAAGCAGTGTGCAAGTTTGCAGTTTGTAAGGAATATTCTGAATCAGTTTCCTCTCCTCCAAAGAGAGAGAGCTGCTTGGAGAAATGCAAGTCCTTGAACTGCGGGCGTGCCTGTATGTGAGGGCTCCTTGTTGAACTAAATATAAATAAGCTCAGCAGGTACCAGTAGGGGGCACTAATGTCCAAGGTTAATTTCCAGCATTACATGAACTTTTGTAACAAAAGCATTCAGCAACAAGATTTTCATTTTAACTAGCTCATCTCAGAAAAAAAGAATGCAACTGCTTGTAAAGTTTCTCAGCAGATCTCAGTACATTCTAAAATTCGTAAAATACCTACCTCGTCTTCCCAAATAAGGTTTAGTGTAGTCCCAACTGTCATTGTCATTCCTAATAACATTTAGACGAGTTGGCTGTAGAAAGTGAAGATAAGTAAGTTTAAATTGAATACCCAAGTATAAATATCTTTGGTAGAATGTTGAAAAGAAACACTTACCCTTGCATATTCAATTTTTAGTGTGCAACATCCGGCATATATATCAGCTCCATTAAGTGCTGCTTTAGCCTTCTGGGCGCAAAGGACTGACTCAAACGTACGGCTTTATTAAGGAAACGTGGCTGAAGAATTCCTAAATTTAGTTGTGCTTCATTCTCGAGGAAATGACCAAAACTGTGTTTCTGGGAATGTTTTCCCAAATAAAATGTCTAAGTAAATACTTTTTTAATAAAGACTTAAAGACTGAGAATAACAAAGAAAATATAACATGATCAACATTACCCACTTCAAATCACTAGAAGATCTATAAAGTGGAGAATGAAGTAGGTTCTATCTTCCTAGTGAAGGGCAAGCTGTAACTATGAAACAGAAAATTATTTTACTCTTAAAGAATGGGGCCAAGGAGGTAACACAGCTGGCAGAGTACTTGGACTAGCATGCAGAGCCCGTGGACTCAACCCTCAGTACTTGAGGGGACTATTTATGGTACAACGTTCTTAAAATAGTAAAATTCCCTATAAGTACTACAGTTTCATCTTTTAAGCAGAGTGCGGTGGTGCACACTTTTTTTTTCTTCAAAGATTTATTTTATGTATGTGACTACACTGTCGCTGTCTTCAGACACACCAGAAGAGGGCATCAGATCCCATTACAAATGGTTGTGAGCCACCCTGCAGTTGTTGGGAATCGAACTCAGGATCTCTGGAAGAGCAGTCAGTGCTCTTAACCACTGAACCATCTCTCCAACCCGGTGGTGCATACTTTTAATCTCAGTACTCAGAAATGGCCCATCTCTGAACTAATGCCCAGTCAGAGTTACACAAGACTCTATCTCAAAATAAGAAAACAAACAAGCAAAACTTAAGACTGCTCTAAGATGAAAATACAACACTTGTCCAAAAATGCTAAAAGAAAAAAAACTTTTTATAGATCAGTAACACATTTACAAAGAAAGGATATTCAACCATCGCTTGTATCCCATTTCTCTTGAATATAACAATACGCTGTACTTTTCCAACAGGGTTGCATACAGTATATAGAACATCCTATAAAGAAAAAAAGTATATTTATTCATTTTTTTATATTTAGAAAACCATTAAAATTATATTTCAGTTTGTTTTATCTAAAAAGTAAAACTTTACAAGATATCATTCCTCTTAATTACTAAACTTTTTTAAAAGGGCATCTCATTATATAGTTCTAACTGGCCATGCAGACCAGGATAGACTCAAAATAAGCAATCTAGCACCTCTGCCTCCTGAGTGCTACAATCAGAGGCGTGTCCCACCATACTCAGCTACTAACCACTTTCATAAAGAGTAAAGAGTGGGGTTAGAGGAGCAGTGGTTCTCAACTTTCCCAGTGCTGTGACCCTTTCATACAGTTCCTCATGCTGTGTTGACTCCCAACCATAAAATTATTTCATTGCTCCTTCATATCTGTAATTTTGCTTCTTTTAAGAATCATAATGTGGGGGCTGATGAGATGGCTCAGCGGGTAAGAGCACTGATTGCTCTTCCGGAGGTCCTGAGTTCAAATCCCAGAAACCACATGGTGGTTCACAACCATCCATAATGAGATCTGACGCCCTCTTCTGGTGTGTCTAGACACAGCTACAGTGTACTTACATATAATAAATAAATCTTTTAAAAAAAAGAATCATAATGTAAATATCTGATATGTGATCCTGTGAAAGGTTGAGACCCACAGGGTAAGATGGAGATAGCTTAGACCCTGTTTAGGTTTCCAGCAACACAGCAGCCAACAACATCTGTAACTCCAGTTCCAGGGGATTTAGGAAGCTCTCTTATGGCTTCCAAGGAGACTACACACATGTTGTGAACAGACACACATGCAAGCAAAACACCCATACACAAAAAATAAAAATAAGTAGTAAAAAAATTATCTAAGCATGTTGCATATCTTAAATTCTAGCACTTGGGAGGCAAAGGCAGGCAGATCTCTAAGTTCCAGACCAAACTGGTCAACATAGCAAGTTTCAGGCCAGCCAGGGCTATGTAATGAAAATGTGTCTCAAAACAAAGGAAAACAACAACAAAACCAAAAACTAGTTGGCAGATAAGAAAACTACATGTAAGTTGTTATAGAGGTAGTTTGTTCTACTGAAATACATACCACAGTAATTGGATAAAGAGGATTCTGAATAGAGAGCAAGAGGACTTTGTTGCCCCCTGATGGATCATCAGTATTTCCTGGCCGAGTGATTCTTTTACTTGTAGAATAGTTGAAGAAAGCCTGTTGGCCAGCAATGTACACAGGCACATCTGCAGCAAATGTCACACACTCTTTGGCACTATCTATATTTTCAAATTCCACTAGAGCCTGCCGTTTAAATGGCATCATCATCACATAGCTGAAAAGGAAGTAATATCAAAATATAACATCATTCTCAGTCAAACTAAAAGCAGGCTTTAATCCTCTTGAATGAAAGTTTATTCATCTCATGCCCTACTCAAGCCCAATCCCATTATCAATCACTGATACCCCTCCCACAAAACAATTAGAAAACATCAAGACACAGAAACTAAAAACTCCAGAGCCAGCAAGCAAAACCCGTAGTTAAACAGCAGGAACTAGCTTGGCATGGTGGCACAGCTGTAATCTCAGCACTTCCAAGTGAAGACAGAAGGGGACTTCAAATTCAAAGCCAGACAGTCTCAAAAAAGAAAAAAAAATAGCAGAAATGCCCACACAACAGTAACTAAAATTGTTTCTATATTGTTTTATTAAAAGCAGGTAATTAGAAGCAACCACAGAATGTCCAAAGTTCATAAAGTAATTTACCCCAAAATACTTTAAATAGTCCATGAAAACAAATCTAAGAGAAGAATACAACAATCATGGTTTAGGATGAGGTAGGTATCTACTTTTGAAAATGTATTCCTTTGAGAGGGAATATACTTTAAGAGACAAAATGAATGATAAAATGGAGAGATCCCAGCACTCAAGAGGCCAAAGCCAGGAATATCTCTGTGGATTTGTCAGCCTGTTCTATACAGCGAGTTCCTGGCCACCACACACCCTGTCTAAAAATGAAGGAAGAAAAAGAAAAAGAAAAATCACAGTGCATGTTTTACAACTAAACACGAGAAACAACATATTCCCAACTGACAGAAATAAGAACTTTCAACTGTCTTAAAATACAATCAACATGGTTTAATTGTATCAAAAAACAAATCCAACAAACCAGGCAGGCAGTCAAATCACTCTGCTCAACAGATAGCCAGGACCCATAGCTTGTTAGAAACAGACAAATAGTGCAGTATTAGTAAAAATGAAACAACAAACCCGCACCAATTCATAATTCAGAAAACTACTACCTTCTTCATTTATAAAAACTCAAGAGCTGCCAGGCAGTGGTGGCTCACGCCTTTAATCCCAGCACTTGGGAGGCAGAGGCAGGCAGATTTCTGAGTTCGAGGCCTGCCTGGTCGACAGAGGGAGTTCCAGGACAGGATACACAGAGAAACCCTGTCTTGAAAAAAAACAAAAAAACAAACAAACAAACAAAAAGCTTAAGAGTTAGTAACAAGATTAGGGTTACTACACACAAAGTGTGTACAGGTAGCAAGAAGCCTGGTGTACTATAGGATCTTAATTCATAGCTATCACTATTTTCTTCAGAACTTGCCACACCAAACTATATATCCTCAGAAGACAGAAGCAGAGCCTGGCACAGAGCATCTTATTAAGTGTATGAGTTGACCTAGGAGGCTGGTTAGCTATCCCCATCCACATCACTAAAAATTAAACAGTGAAACAGGTCTTGGACTTAAAACTATAGCAACTCTTAAGTACAACTGTAAGTAAGTGTGTGTGTGTGTGTGTGTGTGTATGTGTGTATATATATATATATATATATATATATTTTTCCCCCCCCCTTTTTTTGGTTTTTTCGAGACAGGATTTCTCTGTGTAGTCCTGGTTATCCTAGAACTCACTTTGTAGACCAGGCTGGCCTCCAACTCAGAAATCCACCTGCCTCTGCCTCCCAAGTGCTGGGACTAAAGGCGTGCGCCACCACCGCCCGGCAGAAATATTTCTTATAGAAATAAATTTCTCTATAAAGTTTTGAAATTTTTTATATGTAAAACATATAAACCCTGGAATCAAATCTGTTATTTTAAAAAAGGGGTGGTGGTGGTGAAATGGCTCTGCAATTCAGAGCACTTACTACTCTTATAGAAGACCAGGGTTCAGTTCCCAGCACCCATACAGTGATTCACAACCACCTGTAACTCCAGTTCCTCGAGATGCAGCACCCTCTTTTAGGACCTCTGTGGAAACCATAAGTACATGCAAACAAAACACTTAAACACATTAACAAATCTAAAAGAGAATAAATGTTGCCTCTCTATGATACATAAATTATGGTGCAAGTTAAAACATCACCCTAGAAAACAGCCCTGTTGGTTCCCCTAAAACACAGAAAACTAAAAATAAAAGTACAAAAGGTACTGGCCTATAATAGATTTGGTCATAACAAATCTGTTTTCTAGCTGGGCCTAGTGGATCCCAGCATTCATAAGGCAGAGGCAGATGGAGTTCCATGAGTTCCAGGCCATCTTGGTTCACACAGCAAGTTCCAGGTTAGCCAGGGATGCCCTGTCTCTAAGAAGAAAAAGTTTCTCTACCCAAAATAGGACATTAACTAGAAGCAAACTCAAAGAGTTCCCAGACAGTAACTTCTTATGAAGACAAGAAGAGGAGAATTTAAATGGTACAGACATTTCAATATGTGCTTAAAACAGCCTAGTGAACAATTTTTTTTAATCTTTAAAAAGAATTGAGAAAGGCCAAACCAAAAAAAAAAAAAAACAAAAAAAAAACAAAAGGGCATGAGGAGTCAGTATTTCCAACTCAATATCATGAAACTTTTTGTTTTGTTTTGTTTTTGTTTTTTCAAGACAGGGTTTCTCTATGTAGGGCTGGCTGGCCTCAAATTCAGAAATCCGCCTGCGCCTGCCTCTGCCTCCCAAGTGCTGCGATTAAAGGCGTGTGCCACCACCGCCCAGCTGAAAATTTTTACCTATAAACTTGTTGAATGGCTGATGATACATCAACCTAAGCACCTCATGAAGGCTAAAAACAAGCTTAAGGCTCAGTGCAGAGTGTCTGCTTAGCAGTACATACAAAGGTCTGAATTCAATCTCTAGCAGCAGAACACAAAAGTTAATAAGAAGCCTAGAAGTTGCCAAAGGTGGGGCTGGCAAGACCTCTCACTTGTAAGAGTGTATACAACTCCTAGGACTGAGTTTAATCCCTGGAACCCACAGGGTGGAGAGACTCCCTCAAGTTGTCCTCTCACCTCCATTCACTCTAAGTAAATGTAAAAACTTTAAAAAAGTGTATGGGGGGGGGGGGGAAGAAAAAGGTATTCAAAGATGGCAGACACCTAGAATCCTAGCACTCAACAGTCAGAGATGGGATGAATACAAGTTCCAAGCTGGCCCTCCTTTGAGAGGGAGTGTCCCATCTCAAAAAAGAGGTAAGAGGTTCTTTTTCATAGAAGAGCATACACAGACAAACAATACATACAATCACCTCAAAGCAAGCAATCAAGGCAGGCTTGCCCTCCCACATTATCTTCAATGTCTATGAAGTCCCCATTCTCCTTACCATATTGTCCCAAATTTCTCCAGTGCCTCCACAAGGTCAGCTTCCACAACAGACTCACAGAGCCCTCGAACATGAACAACAGGGGAAACAGAAACTTTATGATGACTTCCACCTCCCTCCTAGGGAAGGAAGAGAAACAATTTCCACTTAACTTCAAAAGTCTAAACTGTATCTTTCAGTAAATTCAATTCTACATTATAAAGCAAACACACACATTAAAACAAATAAACAAACAAACCAAATTAGAAGTTAGCAGAAGGACCTGAAAATAAATTGAATATTTGATTTGAAATTTTTATTTCCACATACACAACCCTACAAGCTTTGTTTTTTCAACGCAGGGTTTCTCTGTATAGACCAGGTTGGTCTCAAACTCTGGAATACGCCTGTCTCTGAAATTTTCATTTCTAAAAAAGAAAGATCCTTGAGACCAGCAGGTTAGCTCAGTGGGTAAAAGGCACAGACACTTGCTACCACACCTAGAACCATCCCTAGATGCCCAATCCCTAGAACCCATACAATAGTGGTAGAAGGGAACTGCGTACACAAATACATTTCTTTAAAAAGTGTTCAAGCCAGGTAGGGAGATATGGTAACAGGCACTGAAGTGGTCGGCTTGTGAGTGAATTTTTCATACCTTTTTGTCTTTCATAATATATAATGAATAAATTTACAGCTATCTCCTACTCAATATTGTTCGCC
>JADRCD010164357.1:0-16478 GCA_019843815.1 Montemys delectorum | reverse complement strand
TTTTTTTTTTTTTTTTTTTTTTTTTTTCGAGACAGGGTTTCTCTGTGTAGCCGTGGCTGTCCTGGAACTCACTCTGTAGACCAGGCTGGCCTCGAACTCAGAAATCCACCTGCCTGTGCCTCCCAAGTGCTGGGATTAAAGGCATGTGCCACCACCGCCCGGCTAAGATTAGGTCTTTTGCTAGTGGTAGATTGTACCCAGTATACATCAGAAGAACCAAAACAACTCTGTCCTCTCTCCTTTTAAACAAAATTAGAAAGCATTGGATTCAAGGGAATTAAATTAAGCTGAGCAATTCTCTGATTAGCAGATACTGTAAGAACACCCCAAGGTGAAGCAGCCATAATCTTAATCTCTCCCTGATAATCACCATCAATAACACCTGGATAAATCTGCAATCCTTTCACAATTGAACTACTTCTCCCTATAAGCAACCCCCAAGTCTCTGTAGGCCAGGGCCCAAAGACTCCAGTAGGCAGAATTTGAACTCCCATTTCTGGTGTTAATACTGTGTGACAGGTGGAACAGAGGTCTAATCCTGCACTTCCTGGGGTTGCCCTGAAAAGTTCAAAGATGAATTTCCTTGGCTGGGTGGCAGCCTGATGACCCCATACACTGCCTGTTGTTTTAGGAAGGGGGACTGGGGCTGCCCCCTCCACTCGTTTCCCGACAAGGTATTGTCTTGAAAGCCTTTTATAAATCAACAGTCTCTGGCCCAATGCTTCCCTTTCCTACAACAAAGACAGATTCTTGGGGCAGGGCATGACTGCTGCCTGTTTGTGGCTCCTAATTTCTTAGGGCAATCATATTTAAAATGATTCATACTACCACATTTAAAATATCCTTTATTCTCCTGTCTTTGCGTCAGAATCTCTTGAACTGTAGTTCCCTGCAATGCAGCCACCATTGCCAGTCCTTGATTATAAGAAGGTCCAATATCTCCACAAAGGTGAATATATCCAGATAAATCCATCCTACCCTTGTGTGGCTGAATAGCAGCCTTACACGCTGCATTAGTGTTCTCATAAGCTAACTGTGTAATAGACTGTCCATATGAGAATCCCCAAGAATTCTGCTCGAAGCTTGCTGTAACCTGGCTACGAAATTTTGAAAAATCTCCTCTGGGCCTTGTCAGATAGCAGCTAGACTTCCATTAATTTTGCCTTTCATAGGTAATTTAATCCAGGCTCGTCTCGCTGTCATCACAATTTGTGCATATATTCCAACAGGATACTCAATCTGCCTCGAATTTCCTTCATACTGCCCTTCTCCCAGGAGCATATCCAGATTCCATTCTGGATTACCTGACTGAGCATTCTGTACAGCTATTTTTTTTTTTACTGAATTCTCTCCATTCTGAACTCCAAAGTAGAAAATCACCTCCTTGCAGTATAACCTTATATAAAGTTCTCCAGTCTTGAGGTGATAAATTTGACTCTATGACATTATCCAATAGTGCCTGCTTAAATGGGACGTTTGGACCATATTGAGCACCTGCTCGTTTTAAATCTCTTATAATCTTAAATTCTAAAGGCTGATTTTGTCTAATTATCTCGTTCTGCTGATCAAGCCTTTCCACTACAGGAAACACTAGCACTCCCGAAGTATCTTGCCCATTTTTTTCTAGCCTGAATAATTGCTTTCTCTAAAGGTGATTGACCTGCCTCAAAATTGCTATCCTTTCTTTTACCTGATACCGCCTTTAGTTCATTCAACTCATTAGTCAATTTCTGCAACTTGATTTCAAACTCCAATTTACTTAATTGTAAATCTCTCTGATCCTTCTTTCCCTTCATAGTAGACCTAGAATTAACAGATGAAAGCAACTCCTCTCCACAACACTTAGTAGTTCTGCTTTCTAAAGAAGTATTTTGATTCTCTTCTCTTTCCGTATCTGAACTTTGATTCTTGTGAGCTCAATTCACTTTCTGACCATCCATCTCTCTCCTCTATAATGTCCTTCATGAGTGCCCAAAAGTGGAGAGTGAATTTTTCTGCCTGATTTTTCCTCAGAGCTTTTCCAATTTTTTCCCATGTTCTTTTATTTAAATTACTTACTTCTTGAATCCATGGGCAACAAGATTCTATCTCATCTGAGAGATCTTTCAATGCATTTTTTCCACCCTGATTCCTCTTGCCTGAAGCAACTTATTTATACTCTGTATCGCTGCTTTTGACTCATTCAAACCCATACTTACTGTCACACCCCTAGGTGAATTTATTCCAACCTAGCCCCCTAGCCTTCTTACACACACAGCAACACTTCTACAATATAAAAAATAAGGCTAGCCCTAGCATCAAAATTGCCTACCGTGCAGAATGGTATACGACCTTTTATCCTTACCTTCTGAATTTTTAGGCAGAGCTCTGCTTTTTTGACAGTATGTCTTTTATAAATCCTCCATACCTGAGTCCACATTCAGGCACCATCTAAAACTGCCCACAGTTTCACAAACGGGGGTTCTCTCAGCCAGGAGGGAACAAACGACCTGAAATAAAGGGTTTGAAATGCAAAGAGAAAACACAAAGCCAAGTTGCGTCCCAATCAAGGCTCCACTTTACTTAGAATAAGCCAAGGTTTTTATAGTTACAAGAGAAACCAAAACCAAGTCTCTAGATTATACTGTAAAGAAAGTTCAGGTGCCAAAGTCCCCAGGTTCAGAAGATCTTTGGGCAGTGGGCGTGTTCAGGCCATGGGCGTACTCAGGTGATGGGCATACTCAGGTGGCTTCTTCAAAGACAAACCAACAGTCAACAGAGAGCATCTGTCTTAGCTCCCAGATGTTAGCCCCCAAGCAGAGGCTGCCAGAAGTCCGATGGCTGAAGTGAAGGGAAGGTAACAACTAGGTTGACTTTGAACTTTTTGTCCAGCCTCAGTCCCTTAAGTACTGAGGTTATTGTCATGTACCACCATGTCTGACAGTGGCTGTGTCTGTGTACAACCTCTTTATAAAGTAGTCATGTTGCTTCTATATCTAGGCACATATATGATCACTTTGTGAATATAAACTATTTCTCTAAAAACTTCTATGTGATCATTAATCCCACGCAAAAGTAACAAACGAACAAAGCTTATGTAGGAAATAAGGTTCTTATTTTTAACGTCACCATTACTCCTGTACAGTTTTTGTCTTTATTTATTACCTACCACCTGTGTATGAGTGCACACACCATCTGTATATTTTAAATCATTATATTATAGTGCATATATTTTGGTCTCTTTCCCTGTTAATTAATGTTAGGTATTATAAACATTCTTGAGTGGTTTTGGGCAGTCGTTAGATTTTAGCAGCTCCTTGCATGCTCTAGGATTTAAGAACCACGTATGTGGGTTACTACAACATATTCTCCTAATATTACAGACTGACATATGAGCAGGCAGACAGAATGTAACAATTACAGTTTTGTACTTCAGTACCATAAATGGGACTCTGCATATGTCACTTGCTTGTCTTGTTCTTGGACCTGCTCCTGCTGGGCTTGTGGTGAGGAACACCGTGGCCGCAGAAGCGTGTGGAAGACGAAGCTACTAACATCATGGAGACCAGGAAGCAGAAAGAGATGAAACCCCAGGTTTAACCTTTGCAGAAACACCTCTACTGACCTGATTCCTTCAGCTAAGTCCCACCTCCTAACATTTCTGCAGTTTTTCACAAGTAGAACCACCAGCTGGGGGGCTAACTGTTCAACACATGTGTCTGGGTAGGACCATCAAACCATTAAGACTGAAGGTTTTTATCTCCTACAAAACTGCATATATACACACACAGACACAAACATATAAGCATGCACACAGCCACACACAGATGTACACACAGTCACTGAAACAGACACCCACAGATGTACATACAGATACAGAAAAGGCACACACACACACACACACACACACACACACACACACACACACACACAATTCGCAGATGGAGGCAGACGACTTAGGAAACTCACCCTAGCACTTGTACAATGGATATCTTAAGGAAACCAGGATCCTAATGATGTTCCTATTGCCATTTGTAACTAGAGTTATAGCTCTTCAGTCTCTTGTCCTTTTATCCTCTGACACCCTCTCCCTTTAGGATATAAGCCCTTAAAGGCTTGTGCTTCTAATGGAGACCATTTCCATCAAAAGTCAAACTTGGATCCAGGGACTAGACTCCTCCTCAGCTGCTTTCTTATGAAGCAGCGTCTGTGTAGTTTTTTAGCTTCATTTTCTGCTCCCAGGAGAGCTTAACATAGGAGGAGATGGAACAGTTTCCTAAGCTTCTAACTAAACCACTCCTTGCATTAAGGAAGGATACCTCCAAAGGACTCGTGGTTGTTTTATTTTTATCTTCTGAAGGTCTTCCTAAATTCATTGATAAGGTTTACTCTTGTATTGAAAGGAAGTTTGTGCCTGCTTATTTCAAAATTCGTTGCAACTCCTACAGAGCCCAATCCAGCTTCTGGCCCTATACTTCCTGCTTTTTAATCACTAGGTCATTTTGCATTAAATAAATACTGTGGCAGACAGATTGTGGTGGTGGTGGTGGTAGGGGGGCAATTCCAGCATGGAAAACCAGTTTGTTTATCTCTTTTCTCCTTCAGTTGCCCTTATTTGGCTTTCTTTCTTTCTTTCTTTCTTTTTCTTTCTTTCTTTCTTTCTTTCTTTCTTTCTTTCTTTCTTTCTTTCTTTCTTTCTTTCTCTCTCTCTCTCTTTCCTTCTTTCTTTCTTTTCTTTTTTTTTTGAAGATGTATTTATTTATTTCACATGTGTTAGTACACTGTCCCTGTCTTCAGACATACACCAGAAGAGGACATTGGATCCCATTACAGATGGTTATGAGCCACCATGTGGTTGCTGGGAATTGAACTCAGGACCTCTGGAAGAGCATCCAGTGCCCTTAACTGCTGAGCCATCTCTCCAGTCCCCTTAGGTTGCTTTCTAACAGTTTTTGTTCCTTGTCTCCATTGATACATAGAAGGAATTTGGGGTGTGGTTTTTTTTTTCAGTCTGTTTTTAGCCTCAAATTCCTGATAATCATGCTTTATTTTAAGGGTGTGTCATACATTTTAGTTCAGTGGGAAGTGGGAATTTTGTCTTTCCCAAGGCCTTAGAAAACATGATTAGAAGGGACCCACAAGTGGCAGGAGATGGGGGTGGCAACCAAGAGTGTAGAACATTGAATTGTTAATCCAGTTGCAAACTTCACGTGGCTTAGCCTACAGTTTAAAACAGAATACAACTCTGTAGCAATGCAGATTTTTTTTTTTTATTCCAGGCTCCCACCTCTTTTGGACAAAACATTTCAGTTGTCCATTGCTCTTCAGGAAAAGAGTGAAATGAAAGGTACCATTTATTTCAGGAGGCGTTAATTAGGGCATGGGTGTGGTGAATGGTTCCAAAACAGTATCAGAGTGGGTCACTCCCTTTTCCACATCTTTCCTGATAACTGAATGTTGACATAAAATAGAACCATGGCCTTCAGCTATGGGAATCTCAGGGTTCTCACTCGCTGGTGATCGGCTTTACTGAGGGAACCATCTTTATCTTCAGTTTTCCAGTAGCACTTAGAAATTTTTCCATGTAGTTAGATCTGTAGCTGACGTAGGACAGGGGCTATTTTGGAAACAAACATCATTTGCTTTCTGTCCCAAAATGGCAAGAATTTTACAAAAGGCACAATAGAGGGATTTTTATTTAATTGGTTTTATTTATTTATTTTTTTTTCATTTTGAAATGATGCTCTATGTACATCTTTTTTCCTCCTTTCCATGGACAGTTACCCTAACACAAAAGTAGTTAGTAACCTTTAGGCTAGCTATCAGGAAAAGGAAGTGTAGAGAGGGTTGAGGTCGGGGTTGGGAGACACACAAAACAACAACAAGAGCACACCGGGAATGGCACAGGTGGAGCAGGCTATGTGTAAGTGAGGCCCATTCTTAAGAGGCTGAGAGATCAGGCTGGAACTGCTAAATTGCCCAATGCTAGGAAAGAGCTATATATTTGCATTTAAAATAACATTTCTTGTCACATTTTGTGCTTGTGTGTTTTTATGTGCTACAACACACGTGGGGGTCATGTGTGGGAATCTTCTGCCTTGCTCCTGGTGCTCAAATTCGGGCAGTAATGGTTGGCACCAACCTGCTGATCCCTTCGCTTCCCTCCTGTTGTGAGGCCTAAGATGGAGTGCAATTCTACATCCTCTGGCCAGAGTCCTGAGGTTATAGATTTGTGCCATGCGCTTGCAGAGGAGCTAGGCTTGGGTCCTGGCACTTACATGGTTGCTCACAGCCACGTGTAACTCCAGTTCCAGAGACTCTGACATCTTCTTCTGGTACCTGTGGACTCTAGGCATTCTCATGATCCGGACACACAGGTGGGTAAAACACTATACACAGTACAAAATCAAGTAAACCTGAAAAGTAGATAAAGTGCATACAGTGAAAAATTCACTTTATGGAGTGCAATGTACAAGGGAAGAATGACTGATCCTGTGGTAGTACACAAGGAGTATGTATGTGTGTGAGAGAAAGGGCAGCAGCTAGCCTAAGGACCTCATTTTACCGAGAAGTCCCTGTGAAAGCTCCACGCCTCCATCCCCACCCCATTACACCTAGAATGATTTTCACAGAATTGTGTGATCAGTAGACATGCTGACAATACATTTTCATTCCCTTTGGCCTTCATCACTAAGTTTTCCGGTTAATACCAGGTAGTACTACAAATGGTGGGTTCCTGACCGATGCCTTCATTTTTATTGGTTGAAACTTGCTTCCTGTAGCACAAAGTCACCAGAACAGACCTTAGTTCCACAGGTTTGTCAGAATCTGGCCTTTGGTGTTTCTCAGGCTTAAAACACCACGGAAATTATTAACTCTGAGAGCCGGGGATGAAACCTTGGCAGCTAGCCAACGCTCCTTTTCTCCACTGTTGTGTTTAGAGCATTAGAGCCAAAGTTTAATTAATTTTTTGATTAACAAAATCATTACAGATGATATTTAGGGAGGCTATGAAGTAAGAAAGACTAGATTTTGAAACTTGCCCTATTTGAGTTCAGAAATTTCAAGGGATTAACACCAAGGGATTGAAATGGCCAGCTTCCGATTCTGACCTGTCCCCAAATGGTCATTGACCCAAAAGCCTTCATCATGAGAAGGCTGGTTCACTGGGTCTTTGGAATTTCAGAATAATTGAAGGTCAGATAGAATTGCTCTCTTGGCCTGAATCTAAGCCTTGTTTGACAAACTCTGTGCTTTATCTGCTGAGGGGAATGGAAGTTATCAGTGTGACTTCTACCATGTCAGTTCGGCACCTCAGCAAACTGCTATTCGAGGCTCAGAATCAGCCTACGAGAAAAATGAAACCAGCTAACATCTGCCAGCAGAAAGGAGGGGAGGCTGTCCTTGGGAGCTGATAAAGGCTTGCCTGCATTTTGTTCATGCCTGTTGTTTGCTTTCTCAAACTCTACAAGTCTTTTTTTCTTTATACACTTGCCAAATAAAATCTTATCTTTCTTTAAGTGACACAGGGAAATGTGTCTTGAATCTCTTCCCTCGGTAATTGTCTTCAGCATCATGTTGAAGGAGGCCATTGCGGATATGTCCCCCTGTTCCAGTCTACCTCCCTGTGCCATCGTTAGGCAGGTAATCCTCCTTAAGGTAAAATATATTTGGTGATAATGCCCACCTATGGGGATTTTGGACCAGGGAGAGAATGCCAAACTCAAGTGTTTGGCATGGTGTACTTCATGGTTCCCTAGGTCCTCATTCTGTTATTGTGTATCTGTTATTAAAAGCAGAGGAGAGGCTCAGTAAGTTCGAGTACTTGGTGCCAAGTGTGATGACCCAAGTTTGATACCTGGGATCAATATTGTGGAAGAAGGGAATTGACTCCTGCTAAATGTTTTCTGACTTCCACAGGTATTCTATGGCCTATGTTTGCTCATACATGTACACCACACACACACACACACACACACACACACACACACACACACACACACAAACACGTTAAAAAACAAAGCAGAGGAAGAGATAGGTACAGTCAGGTAGGACTGGTCAGATATACAACTATATCTATAAACAAAGAGCAAAATGGACTAAGGGTTCATGAAAGTGTGACTCAGATCTCCATTAATTAACAAGTTATAGTTCCGATCTCTGGCTTTGCAAATATCCCTCCTATGCTACATGGTCTGTCTGCTCCACAAAGTGTATATACAAAAGGAAAACTGGATCTGGTCTTTGCCGTTGTCTGTAATTTCTCTTTAACCTACCTCCCAATGAAAGTGCCTCTTGTGGGGCTGGCCTTGTAATTCGCAAGCAGAGTGCTTACCTGGCATGTCCAAGGCCCTTAGTTTGATCCCCAGCATCTCAATTAAAAGAGAAGTTACTCATAAGCATAGCAATTTAGCAAAGAGCAGGAAAGAGAGGGCAGCGTGTTGGTTCGTGAGATCTTGGTCAGCTGGTGAACTGTTCTCTGAGCTGATTTAATTTTGGTTTAGTTCAGCCTCATGATTTAACTTCATCCTTTTGCTGTGATTACAGGTCCAGGATCTCTGTTCTAATTTCATCAGCTCCCACATTTAAAGAATAAGATGGTGTTCAAGGGAACAATTAGGGTTTGGGAGAATGGACTCACAGGGTACAGTGCTTGCCTAGCTCAGCAGTTCATGTGGTATGGTTTGGGGCTCTGAGCATCTCCAGCATCATCAGGGTCAGTGCACCATCAGTATTTTCAACATTATTATTATTATTGTTGTTATTATTATTTCCTAGTATCACATGAGTGTACTGTAGAATTTTCAAGAGACTTCATGGTATATGGCTTCTTTCGAATTCTCTGTCATTTCTAGGAGAGAGAGGGAATTCTCTAGGAGAAAAGCAAGGTCCCATAGCAACTGTCTTTATCTTTGGAGAATGTGACCCACCCTTCTCTAACCCCTCTGAAGGTAGCCAGCAGGAACTGAGCACAAATTACTGTAAGAACATCTTAAATAACCTTCCAAGAACTTGCCATGGCATGCCACATCTTCCACATCGCCTTTGAAACATTATCTGGTGTATGGACAAGTCTTGTAGCTGGAATCAGTCTCATGTCAGACTTCCACAAGTGTTCCACATGTATTCAGTACATATCAAGTAAGATGCCTCCCCATGGAAGCCTTCACTTGAGGGGACAATTGTCTGGGACCCTGTCTGTCCTTAATGTCCTCTTTTTAGGAGATGGTTATATTACACAGTCAGTGAGAGGGACCAGGCTGTTGCTGTCTGAAGCACCCACCTTGCTCTTCCCTGCTGACGTTTGACTTCTTGGTGCTATGGCCTGTGATTACTCCACCTCCTCAGGTTTGCCCAGCTATCAATTTCAGGCACCTCCTAGGTGCTTAGCATTGTACGGAGTGCTTAATGCCCATGATCTAGTTTGATCTGGAGCACAGCGGTGGGAGGAACTAGTTGTTTTGGGTCATTATTCCCAATGGGCCTGCAGGAAACTAGGACTTTAAGTGTCTGCAAGGCACCCTGGGGCAGCTGTGGGATGAGGTAGGATCAGGACTTAGTGTTTTTGTTACTGCTATAGTATTGGATCTGTGATCTTATTGTGCCTTTGGTGACAGGAAGCATGGATAGAGTCTGAGAGATTATGAGGTCAAGCAAAAGCCCCATAGGGAGAAACAGGCAGGTGGGAGGTGGTTGTACGGATTTGTAGCTGAGAACATGAGCTTCAAGCTGTCTAATTCAATAATTTTCAATTTGGTCCTACCACTTGTTAGATCTGTGACTTTGACTGAGTTTGCCAGCCATTTAAGGCTTGAAAATCAAGTGAAAGTATGTCTAGACAACATAGAAGCCAGGCTGGGCTGTTAAGGTAGTAGAGGGTGATCTATGCCTAGACCTTGACTTGCCTTCAATCTAGTCTCAACTCAGGATGTCTCTGCTTCCCCACATCTCGGTCCCTGCCATGAATCAATGAGACATCCGAGGTGATGAGACCGTGGCATTTTTGGAAAGACACACTTGGAGCCCATCTTCCCCCTCCCTGCCAAACATACCAGTTATTCTTACAAATTATTAGATGACTCTCAAGAAAGAATTTGTTTCAGGCGTGAAGTAGAAGAAGGGTGAGTATATGGGAAAGAGTCATCTCGCTGGCAATCGTGGCAACCACAGCATACATTGTCTGCTCATTTGTGTTCAAGTGCATGAACTGAATGAAGCTGAGAGAAGGGGCTGAGAACAAGGGGGAGAGTGCGTTCACCGTGCTCACTCAGTCAAAGTCTGCAAAAGTGTCCGATAAAGTTCCCCGGTCTTTGTGAAACAAGGCTGACCTTTCCTCCTTTCCTACTCTCTTACCTCCACTGCTGGGCTCAAAGTAGAGCATGGTTCCTTAAGAAATAGTTTGAGGGCCGCTTCCCTTTGCTTCTGTCCTAGAAGAGTTGGAAATAGTTGAGTGCTAGTGGTAGAAAGCTGGCCGTCATCACGGCAATCACCGTTACGTGGATAATCGTATTAGCCGAGGCCTTCGCTTCAGGACATATTAGGGAAGGCAAAGACTGGAACACAGTGGTCATTGTTTGTGGTCTCTGAGCTTTGAGCAATGTTTGCCGGTGCCAACGTTTGCACCTCCTCCTGCGGCCACATTCGGCTGTAAAGCGGCTGCCGAAAGTGCCTTTATGTGGAACGTTCTCCCTCTAGTGGTCAGATGGGCTTTGTGGTTATTTATTTTATTGTTTTCTTACTGTTTTTGAATGAATCATCTGTGAATTTGGAGAACCTTTCATTTAGGGGTGCTGTGGACTTAGGGTTGCTAAGAGAAAGGGGCTAACAAGATGGGGCACATCTTTTCTTTTCTTGAGTCAATGTTCAGATGTTTGTTTGACATTTGTTTATTTGTTTTTAGCTTGTGTGCGTGAGTGTTTTGCCTGCATGGATGTGTGTACATTACAAGTGTGTCTGGTGCCCACTAAGGTCAGAAGAGAGTGCCGTATCCCTTTGAACTGGAGCTCCGAGACGGTTGTGAGCATTTTGTGGGTGCTAGGAACCGGAGCTGGGTCCACTTCAGGAGCAGCCAGTGCTCTTATCTGCTGAGCCACCCTCTCTCCTGCACCAGCTGCTAGCTTTGTAAAGAACAGACAGAAAGAGAGCTCTGAAATGATTCCTCATCTTTTCAATTGGACTTTTGGAAACATTCCTTTTATTAAGAATCATCTTACATCATTCCTTATTGAGGAAACTTGTCTTTGCAATGGATGAATACCCTTACAGAGAACCCTAACCAATCAAAATGCAGAGTTGTGGAGCCTAGTCTCAGTGTATACATTTATGTAACATCCCCAAGCCCAAGGCTCAGAGAACATGGCAGAAGAGGGGGCAGAAGGGTCACAATAGACAGACGAGCAGAGGATTTGCTGTGAAACTGTGTCTCCATGTCAGAAGCTACACACACAAAGTCTCAGCAGCGAGACTGCATAGCAGGAGGTGAGCAAGACAACAGCAGGCATCCCAGAGTGCACAGGGCTGGCGGGGGGGGGGGGGGGCAGGGAGCCCAGGAAGGCTCAGCCCTATACAAAGAGTGTGGGGATGCTGAGAGTGTGAGCAATAGTCTTCCCCAGAGAAGAGCAGGCCAACTGCTTATCCACTACCAAACAAAGGCCCCTGGAAACACAAGTAGCATTATAGAGACCGAGCAGGTTATATTTAGGGATATAAATGTATATGCACATATGCTTGTGACAAGAAGTAATGAAAAATCGAGGCTATGTATTTGAAAGAGGACAAGTAGAGGTATATGGGAGGGAGAAAAGGAAAGAAATGATATGATTATATTATAATCTTAAAAAGGGATTAATAGCTGTTTATCAAGTTTTTCCAGAACAATCTGTATTTTTAAAATTCATCATGTGTAATCAATATATAGGGTAAAACTAGCAACTCAAAGGAGTAAGTAAAGGTTGAGGCAGGGAGACTTGATTTGAGGCTGGCCTTGGCCTTAGCTATTATGTAAAGAGACTTTCGAAAACAAACAACATAAAATGTTCCCTCTCCCCCCAATGCTTCTCTCTCTCTCTCTCTCTCTCTCTCTCTCTCTCTCTCTCTCTCTGTCTCTCTCTCTCTCTCTCTGCCTGTCTCTCTTTTTCTCTGTCTGTTTCTGTTTGTCTGTCTGTCTGTCCCTCTCTCTCCCCACCCCAGATTGTTGTTGTTGCTTTCAATTATGAGAGTGTGTGTGTTTGTGTGTGTGTGTCTGTGTGGGTATGTGAATTCGGATGCCTGCAGAGGCCAGACTATGGCATTAAATGTCCTAGAGCTGGAGATACAGGTGGTTTGATTCATTTGACCTGGATCTTAGGAAGCAAAGTTAGGTCCTCTGAAACAGCAGCAAATGCTCTTAACCTCTCAGTCATCTCCAGCCCAGGTATAGTTCATTTTAAAATAAGTGATTTGATTTGAACATTCCTTTACCCTAAGATTCTGGGTTAGTTTTTTTTTTTTTTTTTAATCTTCATTGTTAAAAAAATGTTTCAGCAGACCAGTTCTTACTTATTTATCTTTGGCAATTTGTGGCAATATGTTGGTAGGATAAGTTCCTGGAGTCCGTACGCTGTATTAAAACCCACAATTATTTTAATAGTGATGGATAACCATGTAGCAGTTTACGGCACAGGAAAGGGTGTACCCATGTTGTATGCCTCAACCTAGGGACTCTGCTGTACTTCAAGAGTTCTTTATCCTACTCTGAGTCTGAGAAGAGCCAGCTGAGCTCAGCCTAGGGGAAATTCTTGTGCAGGGTTCAGGACTAACTGTCATGGCGCTGGACGGTGGTGGTGGGGAAATCAAGCCCAGGTCTCCTTGTGGTCCCGTGCTACAGTGTTCTCAGCTTTCTGTGGCTGCAGTACTACCCTGGGGTAGGCAGCTTGGCTCACTCTTGGCTGCAAATGACTCCAGTTTGCAGAAGTGATGCACAGTTAATCAATTCCATCCCCGGGAGCAGATTCTTTCCACTCTTCCCTCTGCCCACAGTTGAGAGCGACCTCCTAAGTGTCGGGGCAGTTCAGTGCTGCTTCTCTTCCTGTGGTTTGGTAAGCTGGGTCCCTTGCTAAGTTAATAAAACTGACTTTCCCTACATATGGCTCATTCGGGCTGGCTTTGACCTCATGTGTCTCTGAGAGTTAACAAGCATAGTCTAAGAGCCAGAGAGGCCTCTCGTGCTACCTAGTCTCATCGTAGCCCAACACCTCATCTCTTGTTTCCATCTTATGATCCGTAGGATCGGTCACTGGAGCAGGCCCAGCTTGTTATACTAGAAGCATTTGTCAAGAGACTGTTCAAAATCCATTATCCTGAGTGTTCTCTCAGAGGACTTAGTTTGTTGGATCAAAATGAGTCCTGGGATTATAAATCTTAACTCTCCATTCTTACCGTCTCAGCTGTGGGGCCTGTTGCCTCTTGGGCGATTAGTGTGTGTGAAAAGTGGATTTGAATTATCTTGAACCCTCTTAGAGACATGGAAGGGAGGGCTTCCTTGAAAACTCTGCTTAGAGACATTAGATTAAGTGAGTTATTCCTGGGCCATCTTGATGCCCTTGTTATTGGGGATGCCCTTAGTCTGTACATCTTGCCTCCTTTTGGAGTAGGAACAAAACAAAACAAAACCAGTTGGGAAGGGCCATCTTCCTTGGGACAGACCTGTGGTAGACCTCCTGGGAGTTAGTGCAAAGGCATACCAGTCATAGAAAACTGGATACAAGTAGGTTATTTTATTTTTAATTGTGTGTGTGTGTGTGTGTATACATGTACATGTGTGTGTGTGTGTGTGTATACACACTTTACTGCAGGCATTTGTGGAGATCAGAAAAGGATATTAGATTTCCTGCAGCTGAAGTTACAAATGGCCGTGAGCTACCTCAGTGGGCGCTAGGAATTGAGCAGGGTGTGTTGTCTTCTCTCCAGGCCCTGAACCCAAGGCTTTATAATGCTTCAAGCACCACCAGTAGCCACCATAAGCTCTAGTATAGATTGAAACTCCTCTATGGTGGTGAGTACATGGTGTCTGCTTACTGAATACTGCTAAATGATCAAAGGTTTTGACATTTGTGTGATTGAAGACAAAGTGGATCTTCTAGAAACTTCCTGATGCTGTGTAGCCTTCAGGGTATACGTGGCATGTGTGTTTGTTGTTGGGAACTGGAGGGTTTGTACCATGACCATGGTTCCCCAACTTCTGTGTCTCATTATCGCTGTAAGACTCTTATTATCAGGTTGACACTGTGGCAAGAGGTGAATTCTTACTCTGTGTTCCCAGAGCAACATTCTTTATGAATTGAAGCTGGGACTGGAGTATTTCAAATGACTTTCTTCATAGATTGAGAAGAAAAAAGTGGGGCTGGAGACATGGCTCAGTGGTTAAGAGCACTGACTGCTCTTCCAGAGGTTCTGAGTTTGTTTCCCAGCAACCACATGGTGGCTCACAACCATCTGTAATGGGGTCTGATGCACTCTTCTGGTGTGTGTCTGAAGGCAGCTACAGTGCACTCATATAAATAAAAATAAACAAATCTTAAAAAAAGAAAAGAAGAGAAAAAAGTAAAAGTTAAATTTATCCCAGCAAACCCAAGATTCACACCTGAGATTCACCTGTCCCCAGCCACTCCCCCCAACTCTGGGATCATGAGTATGTCTCATTACACCTGGGCTTTTTCTTTTTTTTTTTTCTCTGTATAGCCCTGGCTGTCCTGGAACTCACTCTGCAGACCTGGCTGGCCTCGACCTCAGAAATCCCCCTGCCTCTGCCACCCAAGTGCTGGGATTAAAGGTGTGTGCCACCACCACCTGGCCACTCCTGGGCTTTTTATGTGGGTTGTGGGGACTGAACACTGGTTCATTCCCACGTTAATGAACTTATACTTACAGGGCATCTACCTAGATAAGCTATCTCCCTAGTCGTAGACTCTGAAAGAAACTTAAAGATATATTTTAATCTGATATTATACTACTATATGGTGAGAAGAATGCATTTTTATCTGTTTGGGAAATAAGAAATAGGAAAGCAGTTTGTGTATATAAATACACATACTGTATTTACATATAAGTTCATAGTGGAAATGGAAAAAGATGCCTAAACCGTATAAATAAAAGCTAGGTTTTAACTTGCCTTTAAAATACCAGAAATCAACATGATCCCCCCAGGTCTCATCATCCCAGGTCCCATCATCCCAGGTCCCACTGCTTCCTGTGGGGAGACATGCTTGCCCAAGTCCCTGTTTGATTATGTTTTTCTTTTTGTCTCCTCTCTTGTTTGTCTCCTTTTTAATGCTGTTCTGAAGGCCAGGATTTGGGTTTGACAAGAACAGATTTGGCAGATGTGCTTTCTGGCAACAATGCCAGCTTGTGTGATGCTCTTTGTCACCTTTTTTTTCTTTTTTCTTTTGGGTACAGCCAGTTCAGAACAAGATGTGCTCTTGTGAAACTTTAAGTCAGTTTTGATGGTCAAATATTCAAAGAGGCAGTGTCTGAATACGAAAGCTATGGTGCATACATCTTTCCTAGGAGTACAGGGTTGGGGTGAAAAATCGGTGTTTGTGGGAAGACGAAAACTCAGACCATTTTATTTTACTATGTGTGGAGGGTAGTGTATGCATGTGTGTGAAGGTACATCTGCATGCTTCAGGTTGAACTTGGAGAGGGTAGTGTATACACAGGTGTGGGGGCACATCTGCATGCTTCAGGTTTTGGGTAGGGTAGTGTATGCCTTTGTGTAGGCACATTTGCATGCTTCAGGTTGAAGTTAGGTGCGTTCTTCCATTGCTCTCCTCCTTGCTTTTTTTGAGACAGAATCTCTCACTTATCCTGGAGCTCAATGATTGACCAGTCTGACTAGCGACTGACTGTCACCTTCCCCCTTCATTTCAGTCATCGGACTTCTAACAGCCTCTGCTTGGGGGCTGACACCTGGGAGCTAAGACAGATGCTCTCTGTTGACTGTTGGTTTGTCTTTGAAGAAGCCACCTGAGTATGCCCATCACCTGAGTACTCCCATGGCCTGAACACGCCCAACACCTGAACACGCCCACTGCCTGAAGATCCTCTGAACCTGGGGACTTTGGCACCTGAACTTTCTTTACAGTATAATCTAGAGACTTGGTTTCAGTTTCTCTTGTAACTATAAAAACCCTGGCTTATTCTAAGTAAAGTGGAGCCTTGATTGGGACGCAACTTGACTTTGTGTTTTCTCTTTGCATTTCAAACCCTCTATTTCAGGTTCTTTATTTCCTTCTAGCTGAGAGAACCCAGTTCGTGAAACTGCGGGGCAGTTTCAACTGACCACGAGGCATCCTTTTGTTTCTGCCTCTTTGGCACTAAGACTTGCGGTACCATGCTTGTTTTTTAGGCTCTGGGAATCTGAACTTATGGCCTCCTGCTTATATGGCATGCACTTTGCCCAGGGATCCCTCTTCCTAGCATCACATCAAGGTTTGTTGTTGTTGTTGTTCTATTTTTTTCCC
>JADRCD010164339.1:0-32897 GCA_019843815.1 Montemys delectorum | reverse complement strand
CAAGGGACTCGCCATGCAACCTAATCTCTAAAACATCTCTGGCATTGCTGAAGTTACTGAGCCTCCCCCAGTCACTCACCCTACTCTCCCGGTCAACCCTGGGGAGGGAGCTTGGGGGGTTGCTATTCTGAATTTTATCCATATCGTCTTTCATTTCAAAGAGAAAACATTGTGCTTTCACCATATAGTTATCCCTAGCCAATAAGTTATATGAATTAATATATTTTAAAGTTTTTGTTTTTAATTACACATTCACGTGTGAGGATATGTGCACATTAATGCAGACAAGAAGAAAGTGTCAAATTTCTTGTGATCTGTCTCATGTATGTGCTGGGAATTGAACCCTGGTCCTTGGGAAGAGCAGCCAATGCTCTTAACCACTGAGCCATCTCTCCAGACTCTATATGATTTAGTCTTTTTTAATGTTTATTCTTTCTTTATTTTTTTAAAGATTTATTTATTTATTTATTTATTTATTTATTTTATGTATATGAGTACATACTGTAGCTGTACAGATAGTTGAGAGCCTTCATCTGGTTGTTGGGAATTGACTTTTAGGACCTCTGCTCACTCAGTTTAACCCCGCTCACTCCGGTAGACCCTTGCTCACTTGCTCTGGCCCAAAAATTTATTCATTATTATAAATAAGTACACTGTAGCTGTCTTCAGGTGCACCAGAATAGGGTGTCAGATCTCATTACAGGTGGTTGTGAGCCACCATGTGGGTTGCTGGGATTTGAACTCAGGACCTTTGGAAGAACAGTCAATGCTCTTACCCACTGAGCCATCTCACCAGCCCCGATTTAATCTTTATAAAAACAGTATCATAGTGCTGAGGAGATGGCTCAGTGAATCATGTGCTTACTGCACAAGTGTGAAGTCTTGAGTTCAAATCTCAGGAATCCATAAACCTGGATGTAATAGTCTTCACCTAAAATACCAATGTCCCTATGACAAGATGAGAGATAGAGACAGAATCCTTGGTAACTAAGGGACAATTAGTCTGGTGTGTACAGTGGTGAACAGCAATAGAGACTCTGGCACAAACAAGGCGGAAATCGAGGACCAACACCACTCGCTATACCACATGTATGTGTGTGCACGCACACACACCAGAATCATATTGCATACAATCATAAGAATTTACATCTCCATCATTATGCTAAAAGTATATTTTGTGCTGTTGCCTGCAGCAACATATCAGCCGTTTTGATTGATGAGTAGATTTTTGTTTGTGAAGACAATACCAGGATTTAGCCATTCACCTATTGGTATGAGTCTAGGTGGCTTCCTGGTTTGTTTTGAAGCTTGGAAAACGTGCACATTACTGTTTATAGACAAGAGTGTTTCTAGAGCAGCCAAGGGGAGTGGATTGCTAGCCAGCTGTGACAGACCCATAAAAAATTCTGTTCTCTGCCTCTTAATCCTCCATGCCTATGTGATTGCTAGATTACATAGGAAGTCCATGGAGATGCAATTAGGTGAAGGATCTTGAGAGGTGATATTGGCCTGAATCATCCAGATGGCCCTCAAATTGCAGTTGTAAGTGTGCTTGGTAAGTGAGAGGCCAGGGAGCCTCGAATCTGAGCTGAATGAAGTAAAGAAGATCCTCTATGGCAGTGGTTCTCAACCTTCCTAATGCTGTGACCCTTTAATACAGTTCCTCATGTTGTGTGACCCCCAACCACAAAATTAGTTTCATTGCTACTTTATAACTGTGACTATGCTACTGTTATAAACAGTAATGTAAATATCTGATATGCAGGACATCTGATATTTGACTCCCAAAGGGGTCACGACCCATAGGTTGAGAACTGCTGCCTCATGGCATGGCGCAGGGAAGCTGGTTTTAGACTTCAGGTTTCCAGAATGATGTTGGAATATATTTACGTTTTGTGACACTGAGCCTGGGACTGGAGAGAAAGCTCAGCAAGTGTACTGTTCTTATGGAGGACCGGAGTTTGGTTGCCAGCAACCATGTTGGGTGGTTCACCTGGAACTCCAGCTAAAGGTGATCTGTCTTGAAGGACATCCTCTTCAGGAAGGACTTCTCATATGTGCACATACCCCAGACACATACGCATAATTAAAATAAATCCTTTTAGAAAGATACTGAGATAGTGGATCATTCCCTACATCAGCTCTAGGAAAATGATACAGATAAAGACTGTAAAGACCAAAAGCATGATATGGAGAAAAAGCTGTGTTTCTAACATAACATCAGAATGAAGACGTACTCATTTTTCTGTTGCCCCTCCTACAAATTGTGACCAAGTTAGTCCCTGAAGACAGCACAGATGTGCTCTCTTACAGGTGTGCAGGTCAGAAGTTCATGGATGCTGGGCTTTATAGGGTAATTCCAAACTAACTACTTCAGTGGACATTGGCAAGCGTGTGATCAAGATGTGTCAATGTGGCACATCAAATTGTTAGCTCCAGTAGTAGTTCCAGGTTCTTGCATAGCATGGTGGCGGGTATGCTGGGAAATTTGTTTGGAAGCCATGTTTATGTGGCACTATAAAATCACCCCTATGAAAGAATGTGGATGGAAAACACAGATCACCAATGACTGGCACTCTCCTCAAACTGTATTGCAAGCTTGCCTATGACAACTCAGCTGGGAATATTGTTCTCTTGATGTTGAGCTTTTCTAAATATTATTTTTTGAGATTATAATATAATCAACTACACCATTTCACCCTTCCCTTTCCTCTCTCTGAACTCTGCCATGATCTCCTCTTTGCTCTCTTTCAAATTCACAACCTCTTTTTTTGGTTAATTGTTGTGATTGTGTGTGTGTGTGTGTGTGTGTGTGTGTGTGTTGTGTATTCCTAAACACCTAAGTCCACCCTGCTCAGTCTGTATAATGTTACTCCTATGTATGTTTTCAAGGCTGACCATGTGGTACTGGATAACCGGTTGATGGCTCTTCCCTGGGGAAGGCTCTCTCTCCTGCTCTCAGCCTTCCTTAGTTGCCTGCGGTTCTTTGTGTAGGGTTGAGGCCTCCTGGCTTTTCTTCATTCACTTCGGCATGACTATTGCTGGCATCCTGGTTCATCTCCGGTTCAGGAAGTCATGGAGATGAGATTTCATGAGTGTAGCTTCAGAGATTCCCAGGAGACACAGTCTCAGTGAACTCACTGCTCCTCAGGCTCTTATCAATAATCTTTCCATTCCCTCTTCTGCAATGTGTGGAAGCTATGTTGTAGATGTATTGACTAGGACTAGGTTGTACAATTCCATATTTTGATTGCCTTGGTACACTTCATAACTCTCCCCTTGCCTAACTTCCAATAGCCCACGATCATTGTTGATGTCACTGATGGTGGCAACCCGTAAAGGCCAAAAGCATGACATGGAGAAAAAGCTGTGTTTCTAACATAACATCAGAATGAAGACGTACTCATTTTTCTGTTGCCCCTCCTACAAATTGTGACCAAGTTAGTGCCTGAAGACAGCACAGATGTGCTCTCTTACAGGTGTGTAGGTCAGAAGTTCATCATGTGTCAAGACACGTCACTAAAATCAGGGTGTTGGCAGGACCACGTCCCTTTCTTTCTACATGGTATCGGCAAAAGACAGTTTCTTTGCCTGCTCCAACTTCTAAAGGCTGCTGACATTCCTTGGCTCATGGCCACATCCTCTATCTTGAAAGATAGCAACTGGCATCTCTTTATGGGTCTTCCATGCCACCTGTCCCCCTGACCACATCAGAGGAGTCTCTCTGAGAAACTTTAAAAACATGTGATTTGTAATGTAGGATCTGTCAGATATTCTAGAATCATCTCTCTTTCTTGTGGTTTTAATTTAATCACAAATGCAAGGTCCTTTTTATAGTATAAATTAATATGTGAAGGCTATAGATGCCTGAGGGACTTTTTTTTATGACTAGCAAGGAAGGATTGTATAAGGAGGGAGATATTGACATAAATACTATGTTTATATAACTGCAAGCACAGAATGCGTACCAGGCAGCTCTCAACCTCAGTGACAGTATACCCAAGATGAACAACTGGGGAGGAAAAGAGACCTATTTGGGTTTATGCTTTCTGTCTATGGCTAGTTTGCCCCATTGACTCTAGTTCTATGGTGAGGCAGGGCCAGTCATGGTCAAGCAAAGCTGTTCACCTCAAACTAGCTAGGAAGAAAGTGGAGGAGAAGGGTCAAGGTGCCCATGCCTCTCTCAAGGACATGTCTCCAGTGCTGCTGCTGCTGCTGCCTCTTCTCCTCCGGCAACCTTCCTCACACTGCCCTCTCATCAATCCCCCTCACTTCTTCCTCTTCCTCTTCCTCCTCTCCTTCCCACCCCCCTCCTCTTTTTGGTTTTTCCAGACAAGGGTTTCTCTGTGTAGCCCTTGGTTATCCTGGAACTTGCTCTGTAGACCTCAAGCTGAGAAATCTGCCTGCTTCTGCCTTTGGAGTCCTGGGTTAAAGGTCTGAGTCACTGCCCCTCAGCTCTCTTTTCTTCTACTAATTTTAAGAAGAACATTCCTCTCTCTTTGGAGATGAGACAGGGTCTTACTATGTAACTCTTACTGGCCTGGTGACATGGGAAAATTGGAGTGTCTTTCTCTGGTAGCTAGGATCCCGCAGACTCAGCAGTCACCAAAGCTACCCTGAGTCTGGCCTTTGGGTTCTTGGCTCTTAAATGGGAAGAATAAAGTTCACTGACCACTGATGGTGAGTTTTAGAGAAAAGTTTATTATAGATTTATGGGTGGGAGCTTGAGAAGGAGAACTGGGGTTGGGGGGGGAGGGTCCCTAGAAATAAGATAACATGAGGCCTTTTAAAAAGATTTACAGCCGGGTGGTGGTGGCACACGCCTTAAGTCCCAGCACTTTGGAGGCAAGAGGCAGGCAGATTTCTGAGTTCGAGGCCAGCCTGGTCTACATAGTGAGTTCCAGGACAGCCAGGGCTACTCAGAGAAACTCTATCTTGAAAAACCAAAAAAAGAAAGAAAGAAAAAAAAAAGATTTACAGCAGAAGCTTCAGTGAGGTAGGAGGCAGGAATGAGCTTCTATAGGGTGTTAAGGGCCAGTTCACGTTCAGAAAAGATGGGACTTATGTGGACTCTGGCAAGAGCATAGATGGCTAATGCTGGACATCTAGGAGCTATGAGTCAGCACAAAATGGCTAATATCAGATGTCCAGGAAACTGAAAATAAAATATGATGTTGCTGTTATATAACATTCCTGTCAGACTGCCACTTTTGTGTAGATTTGATATAAAATTGGCCTTGAGGTCCTAGACATGAGTCCTAGTTGAAGCCTTTGACTTCGTTTCACCAGCCAGCCAGCCAGTGTGTCTGTCTGTGCTGGCTTATGCATGGGTGCCGGCCTGTCTGTGTGGCAGTCTTCGGCAGGAGCGAATAAAGCTTGTCTTATCTGCCTGAGACTCCTCGAGTCGTTTTCAATCTCCTGGCCTCCTGTGACCCTCCTCCTTCCCTGGAAGCTCTGACCTCACAGCTTGTCAATGCAGCTGGCTCACTTAGGTAGGTGTCCAGGTGTCCCAGTGTCCAGGTGCCTTCTCCAGCTTTCAGTCACGTAATGGAGAATAGCCTTGAGGCAATGTGCTCACTCAGGAGATAAGAAGGAGGCAGAGCTGGGACACTGTTCTGGCATTCCTGGCCTCCAGCAAGGTAATTACCAGAACTGCTGTTTGGAGCCCCTGCCCTAACTGACCAGCTGCTCTCTTCTGTCATTCATGGAGTTCGATATGTAGAGCAGGCTGGCCCCAAGCCCACAGAGATCCTCCTGTTCTGCTTCCCAAGTACTGAGATTAAAGGTATGCTCCACCATGACCAGCAGCCCAGCCATGACCCAATTTTTTTTCCCAGGTCTCCCTGTATGAGACCCACTGCCCAAGCCTTCAAAACAGGACATAAGGGCATATTCGAGATCTACACGATAACGCCATATGAGCTGCCCTCTGTTCCTCAGGAGGTCCGTGACTATAAAGGACAACAAGTCACTTTCTTTGTCAGTTTGAGATAGGGTCTTGCCGCATAGCCTAGACTAGCCTGGAACTCTTGACCTTCTTGCTCTAGTCTTCCAAGTCTATGGATTACATCTGTGTGCCACTGCATCCGACTACCAACAAAATTTCATGCATTTGAAAACCAGTGGGATTATGTGGTTAGTGTTGAGTATCAGCAGGATACCTTCGTATTGGTGCCACTAGATTGTCTTTTCCTTCACCCAGAATAGCTTCCCATGCTGCACTGGTGGGGAGAGAGGCGGGTTGGAGTCATCCATTCCCATTTTTGTAAAGTTTTCCTCTCTGTGAATATGTTACAATGCATTTACATTTTCTTGTTTAGGGGAACTGGAGTAGCTTCCGGGCTTGGGGCTACTGTGTTCTGGTGTGGACATGGTATGAACATCTTTTGGTGATCACAAGAACACATTTCTAGGACTTACACTGGGATGTAATGTCTCAGCATTGTGAGGACTGGGTATGCTCGGCTTCCTTGGACGTTACCACACCATGTTCCAGTGCATTTGTACTGTGCCATCCCTACTAGCAGCATGAGTACTTTATATTGATATTTCTTCTCTCTTACCTACCTTTTCCATCACGGCATTCCGAGAGCTGAAGTGTGTCCCCGTGGATCTGGCTTGCATTTCCCGTACTGCACAGCACAGGCTGCCTCTGAGCCCTGCTTGATCTGCCTCGGCCTCCTGTGAGCTAAGGTACTCAGGTCTGCACCATCACCTTGGGCTTATGTCTTTATTTCATGGGCCTGGCTTTCTAGTTTTAAAAATCTGATTTAATTCCATGAAGATTTAATTCAATTTGAGAAAATTGCAGAGCATGGGGCTGGCGGCTACAGCTTAGTAGTAATAATGTGTTTGCCTAGTATGTTTGAGGTCCTGGGTTGATTCCTCATTTTATAAAATCTGTGTGGCAAACAATACACTTCAATAGCTTTGGGCATGGGGAACCTCTTTCATTTCCTTTTTTTTTTTTTGGTAACAGAAATAATCATAGATAGGGTGAAAAATAATCTCTTTCAAATTATTTCCCCTAAATCTAATCAAATGAATTTCTGGTAGATGCTTCTTTATAACTTACTATATATTGTTCACTATAGCCATATAATAGGGCTTCCAGAAGGTATCATACTTCTGCAAGCTTTTGTCCTATGAGATGGTAACAAGCTTCTATACACATATGGAAACCAATCTCTTTCCCTCCCTGCTCCTCCTTTCCCCTCCCTCCCTCTCTCTCTTTACCTCTCCTAGTATTTTTTCCCAAGGTCCCACACTATAGTTCAGGCTGGCCTAGAACTCACTGTGTAGTCCAGGCTAGCCTCAAGCTCACTCTCCTTTTGCATCAGCCGCTCTAGTGCTGCAATTGTGAGTATGAGCCCAGTACCGGGCAGGACACAGAAAAGGGAGGAACACCTTGCTTTCTCCCACTGCTTTCCGGACACACATCGGTGCCTCTTCTTGGCCAGTTTTCCTGGAAGAGGAGAAGGAAATGGCTTGCAGTGATCAGCATCTCTGCTACAGAGCAGGAGGAAGATTAAAGCATGCCCTCCTCCCTGCCCCCTGCCCCCAGAACAAACCCAGATGGCTTCAGGCCTGTCACACGAAACACACCCTGCACCACAGGCTGCTGCAAGTCTTCAGTTTCCGGAAGCGGAACTCTTCCCATTGGCCTACAGAGTGCCCTAACTGCTGATCCTGAGCCTTTATTTGGAAAAGGATTCTCTGTTTTCATTTTTGATTATCCTGGATTTTAGACCATTAACCTCTACATGAAACAAATGATAAAAACACTTCCAGAGTTTGAGAGCCCAGTGTGACTGTTTTTGAAAGCAAGTCTTTGATCTAGGGGTAATCTACATGCTTGACTGAGGTATAATCTAATGCAGCTTAAAGACACACATGTAAATGCTCATTGGTCTGCATGTTAACTATACGATTACTTGACTTTGATGGTATGAAGCCATCGTTTGTCCTGGACCATTATATATTTAAATAATATGATTAGATAGCAGCCTCCAAACAATGTGATCAGAAAATGTTGTGGTTTCCTAGATTAACTGCTTTTTAAGTTTATTTATTTTATTTATTTTTGTAGATGCAAGGACTGAATATATAATATGCTAGCATTCTACCATTAGAAATATTCAGTCTTTTAAAAAAATGTTTATTTCTTTATTTTAATACAGGTCTCATTAAGTTCCCTGGGCTGACTTTGAACTGACTCTGGTCCAGGCAGCTAATCTTCCTGCCTGAGCCTCTTGTGTATCTAGCAGGATTACAGGCCTGGGCTACCAGACTATGAACCAATGAAATGGTTCTAGAGACGTTCTCTTGCCCTGGGTGACATATTCCCACTCCTTACTATCTTTATTGGTTGATTGTGATGTTGGGGGTCAAACCCAAGCCCTGGTGCACACTTAACAATGACTGTACCACTGAGCTATACTCAGGCCCTGTGACATGAGGCATGACAATATGATTTAGTTCCTTCACTCAAGCCCTAGTGGAGAGAATTGAACCCAGGACTTCAAACATGCTAGGCAAGTGCTCTACCACTGAACTGTGTCTGCAGCCCAGGACGTGATCATTTTTTAAAACAAGAGTTTCATAAAGGCCAGGCAAGGTAGTCTTCAGAGAGTACATCTGTAGTTGTAGCATTTCAAAGGTTGAGGCAGATTCAAGGTCATCCTGTCCTTTATAATGAGACCTTGTCTCAGAAAGAAAAAAAAAGAGAAAACTTCACGGAAGTATACAACCTATGTTGTCTGCCATCAGGAGATAATTTGATGTTGTTCTGGAGGCACAGGTTCTCACATAGCCCAGGCTAGCCCTGAACTCACTGCATAGATGATGATAACTTTGAATTCTCAAGTCTCCTACCTCTACTTCCTAAGTGGTGTGGGTCATATCATCAGTCCAGGATATCATTTTTCATCTCTGAAATATTGGCTTATTTCCTTAGCAAAATTATGGAACCCTTTGCCTCCCTTTATAAACAATGCATTTTTTTTTCACAAAAGATCACATATTTTTTTCTCCTTCATCAAGACATTCTGTAAGCACACCGGATTCCACCCAAGATGTGGTTAAGGCCAGCTGCTAGAGGTGAAAGCAGGGAGAGACTATTGTCTCCCGTACAGTGTTGGTAAGATTAATTAGCATGCATTTCAGTGACTTGACTAGTCATATTTATATGACTCAGCATGAGCCTCTTGAAGGGAAACCATGTAACTATTAAACTGAATCTGCAGTATTATTATGGTACCATTAAATCCTATAATATTTCATGGGACTAGTGGGAAGACACAATTAAATATGATGTAACCATAGTCATGTGAAAACATGCATGCTCACAGCTTACACCTAGTAGCTTTGCTTCCCAGGCAGGCACTCAAAGACAAATACATTGGATATCTATTGCACCATTCATAACTGCAAAAAAAACCTAGAGATAACAAGTCTTTACTCCTGGTAGATTTACATTTAAAAAGGTATAGTATCTTCAAGCAATGAAGTGCTGTGCAGTCACTTTGAAAGCAGGATCATTATATGTAGCGGAACTTGAAAAGATGTCTGGTTGTGTTGTCATAGTGTGAATAAAGGAAATTATAGAATAGAGTGTACAATATAAGCCATTTGATAAAAAATGTAGTAAGTATATCTAAAACGTAATAGCTATATAACTGACACAGATACTTCTATCAAGATAATGTATGTAATTGATTAACATAGATAAATCTGCCTGGATGATTAACTCTAGGATTCAGATTCTAGGAAATGTCTATCCTTTATTCGTTTCTGTGTGTGAATTGTTTATAGTGATCATGCTGGTTTAACACACATTATAATATAACATAATTTATAATGAATATGTTGTATCATACTAAAATCTCAGCACAGAAAAATAACTAAAGAGGAATACACTAGTGTACGATTCCAACAGTTGTTTCTTGATCATGGAATTGTGAAAGATTTTTAAAAATGATTATTGCTTCAACAAAATAGACTCTGTGTGGGCATCATACTTTGTACCAAAAAAAGGAGACAGATCGGGTAAGAAGGGTAGAAGGAGTGCGTAGGGGTGAACTGGATAACTTAAATACCTAAACACGTTCTCGCTGTTTCTCGGCTCTCCTTTGATTTTCTTCTAGGGTGTTGGTGGGATCTAGCTTCACTCTTTCTAATCAGCAGTAATGCATTTCAGAATGCACAATGGGGTGGATCAGGCTGCTTTAAAAGGCCAAGTGACTGGGGGTGGGGGTGGGGAGAATGCTTTAAGGCTCTGATGGCAGATACATAAGATGCTTTTGCTGGGGATTTCCACTGAATGTGTGGTCACTACTGTGCTATTCATACACACCACTGACACTTAAAATTCTTTTTAGGGATACTCACTCCTAAGTTTCTCCTTTGGTTTGTAAGAAGTGTCAGCACATAGGACTGCCAGGCCAGAGCCCGTCCGAAGCATTGGAGCCTCAGGCTAGTGTGTTCTCACACCCTTGGTATCAGCTCACTTCTTGGAAGTTCTCACAGCATAGTTTTTCTCAGAAATGTGGACTATCCCATGCAAAGAAAAAAAAAAAAGAAAGAAAGAAAAAGATGTGGACATTAGTTCTCTACCTCAGGGATTCCTTTCCTGATACACTGTCTTGTGAGCAGACTTCAGTTGCCCAACAAATATTGCAGTAGGTTTCTGATCCCCTAGGACTTGAACTGCACAGATCACAATCAATTAGCGTACCACTAATGAAAAGTGTGCCACTCCTTCCAGGACCTCTGTTTTCTGGGCACCTACAGTCCTCCTTGGATCTCCCTTCTAACTCAGAAAGAACAGCCTAAGAACCAAAAGGGCTGCTGTGTCAGTAACCTACACACCAGCAGGCGGGGTTCTCTTTGCGAACAGCAGGAAAAAACCATCAGATTTATGATGATCTCTGCGCTCGCATCACCGAGTAGCCGTATCATTCCCCACGGGGTTTTGCTGCTGGAAACCATCTTATTAATGGAAAATCACCGGATTGCTTCAGCTCCTTGCCGTTGCATTTATAGTTGGGATGCCTCAAGGCTTCGTGGCAAGGGTTGCAGCCGGCATAAATAACGTTGCTTCATGACCTTGAACCTTTCCAAGAGCCAAAGCTAGGAAAAGAAAGAAGAGTTGGTTCAAACGGCACAAAGACAAAAATATTATTTAAGTCTGTGACAATTTTTAGTCGCATCTGTGCATGTACAAAATAATTTTTTTTTAAACAAAATGAAAAAAAAATCTATTCAGCACTTGGGCACAAAGTACATGTTGTACCCAGGAAGTTCAAATGTCGATTATCATTATTAATATCCTTGGTTTCCTTGCTTGGTCATTGCCAAATAAAACAACCCATTAAGTAAAAGCTGATGCAGGAAAAAGGGCCAGGAGCAAAACTGTCCCAGATACAAATGGGTGGCTCAGCTTTTCCATCTTCCTAGAGAGGCTTTTCCAGTGACAAGAATCCAAGCTTCCACGGTGTGTCATGCCCACAACTGTCTTTTGACAGTCAAAAGGATCATCTAGATGTCCTTGGGTGTGATTGATACACAAACAAGCAGTTCTGAAGAAGAAAATGAAAAGAGTCCCCCCACCCCCGAGGGGGGGGCAGGGATGCTACCAAGGCAGAAGAAGTGGTCCTGGTTTGGCTCTGGCAAGCCTCCGTGTGGGATCAGGTGTGGTTTCCTGCTGTTTTCTCTGGAGCCTTTTTTGCACAGAGTCTTCCTATCTTTGGAGACAGTTCTCAGTCAGTTCTGAGACAGGAGACCGGAGCAGGGATGCTTCAGTCTCATAGGTATGCAGTTTTCAGCGAAAGTGGCCAAAGGAATGTTCCAAGCAGGCATTTCCACCAATGAGGCAAGCTGAAGGATCCTTGTTATTTTTCGGAACTTCACAGAGCTGTGGAAGGAAGAAATGAGTATGCATATTCCCCTCTTCAATCTCCCTGTCTTTCTCTCATTCCCAGGGATCAAACTTTAAGCTTGTAGGTGTTAGGCAAGCACTGCACTACTGAGCCACATCCCCAAACACCTTTTCTTTTAAACACAAAACAGGAGCAAGACTGCAGCTGACACAATCTGACCACCAGCCCCCCCCCCCCCCCCCCAAAAAAAAGAGTTTTAGCACCAAAGCCTTTAAAATCCTTGGACCAGTTTAGAGAAGGAGTGTTTATATTGGGACCTGTACATTAGTGGACTGTGTGTGTGTGTGTGTGTGTGTGTGTGTGTGTGTGTGTGTGCTTCATGCACTAAGTGCCAGTCATCTGTCCTGTGGCCCCACCCCTAAGGAGGTGGGAAGAACAAATCATTCTATTCGTGGTCTGGAATAACTTAAGACTCCAAAGAAACAGGCTTCAGTTCAACAGCCTAAAAATGCACGAATCGGAAGGAGGTTTACAGTGAGCCCAGGAATGCCCTTGACATTCAAACCACGAACTCCATCCTACCAGATGGTAATTCTACCCCCTCTGCCCTGCCTGTGCAAGTTCTGGGCAGTGTCAGAATTCAGCCTGTGGGCCTCAAAACCAGGGAGGATCTTATTTCTTGGAGATAAGCTTAAGACCTAGTTGTTCAGGGTTAGTCTCAGTTTTCTCCTGTGGCCACAACATTTGTTTAAGTACATAACAAAAGAAGGTGTGGCTTGAAGTTTTAAGTTTTACTTTTATTGGATTCATGCCAGGGTGATTTAGCATTTATCCGCTGATGGACTTCCATGTTGAAATGCTTTTTAAATGAGTCTGTTGGTCACTTCACTGGAATGTTCTCTGGGTTCTCTTTTGTAATTGTAAAATATTAGCATTTAAAAGGGATGTTGAGCCAGCATGTGTGTGAGTTGACTCTTAGGAAATCTTAGGGCCACTGCCAAGGTATCACCAGGATTACAGAGATAACAAAGGTTTTTCTCCCTATGGTGGATGAGTTAGATCACCTTTCATATGGTAAAAATAGTGACTAGATTCGTCAAAGAATTATATACATATGTGTATATATTTGAGACAGAGGCTCAACTATTATGTAGCTCTGGCTGTCCTACAACTCACTACATAGATCATGCTGGACTCCAATTTACAAAGATCCAACTGCCTCTACCTAAGTGCCAGGATTAATACTGTTGCACATTTTAGGAATATTTAAGAGACAGAGTACATACACATACATTTATACATGAGCACATATACACACTGAAAGAATGAATGCAGATTATTCCAGTAAAATTGCTGTATCGTCATCATTAATATCAGTATTTCTATTATTTAATACAGGTCTCATGTAGCCCAGGTTAGCCTTTAACTCCCTACATAACCAAGGATAGCCTTGAACTTTTGATTTTTCTGTCTATCTGGGATTACAGGTAAGTGCCACCACAACTGTCTTGTGCAGAGCTAGGGATTGAACCCATGACTTCATGTGTGCTGGGCAAGTATTCTACCAATTGAGCTACAAGAAAGAAAGTCAAATTGTACAGTCATTTTAGTCAGCAGTTAGCAGTTCCCTTCATCTTAGCATTCTGTTGCTGTGACATGACAGCACCGCCAAGGCAACTTTCAAAACAAAGTCATGACCATCATGATGGGGGACATGGTGGGGGGCATGGTTGTAGCCTGAGCAGTAGCCAAGAGCTTACATCCTGATCTGAGGATGAGGAGGGAAGGACCAGGCCTAGTGTGAACTTCTTGAAACCTCAAGGCCCACCCCAGTGACACATTCTCCTGTAAGGCCGCTGCTCCTATTTTTCAACAAACAGTCTAACAACTAGAACTAAAAGTTCAAATACACAAGCCTATGGGGATCATTCTCATTCAAACCACGGCACCCTTCAAGACTAAATATACTCTTACCATACAATCCAGCAATTATGCCCCTAGGTAAATACCTAAGAGTGAGCCTAAGCGGTGCCCAGGATCAAACACAGGACCTTGTCTACATGCAAGGCAAACTGTCTTACATTGGGCTACACTATCCCTGTTTACCTAAGAGAGATGAAAATACATATCCATAGAAAACCCTGCACGTGCAAGTCAATGGTAGCTTTAAAGGAGGCAAAACCTGCATGTAACCAACACATCTCTTGATAGTTAAATGGCTAAACTGATGTACATGCAAACAATGAAATAAAACTCAACCTGAAAACGAAACAAACTACAGAGGCGTACGCAGACGTAGAAGAATTATGTATTTACTTTTGCAGGGATGGGCATCAAATTCAGAGCTGCAAACACACTAGGCAAGGGTTCCTTCAGTGAGCTACATCCCCAGACTGGAGACGGAAGATTCATAGATGCGTATTGCCAAGTGAAAGAAGCTCATCCAAGAAGACTACATAGTTCTAGTTCAGCTATATGACATCATGGAAAAGGCAAAGTATAATGACAATAAAAAGATCAGCAGTTGCCAGGAATTCAGGGTGGAGATGATAGCTTGTGAATCATAGGGATTCTTCAGGCCAGTGGAACCACTCTACACAATGCTGATGTGTATTTTGTTAACATCATTCAACTCTGCAATAAAAAGAATGGGCTTGGGCTTAGCAAGCAGGTAAATGTACCTGCCACCAAGTTCAATGGCCTGAGTTCTAACCTGAATTATACAGGGGAAGGAGAAAAACCAACACCTGAGAATTATAATTTGATCTCCACATGTCTGCAGGAACACACATGCTCCTATTGGCACAAGTGTGCACACACAGAACCAATAAATACTTTGTAAGCTGTGGGCATTGGTTAATAGAAATGTATCAATATTGGATCATCAATTATAAGACTAAGATAAGATATGAATGATCAGGGAGATTGAGGGAACAAAGAGGAGAAAGAAAGAAAATAGGAGCAATCAATACTATGTGTTCAATGTACTAGCAAACCTAAAACTTCTAAGAAGTGAATAGTTTTGATTCAATTTAAAACTTTTGGTTAATGTCCTATAGAGTAATAGTATTCTTTGGAATTTCCTTTTCCATCCAATATAAATTACTTATAAATACTCTAGGACATAATTTACATATTCACCCATATACATATGCCTAACTTCATGAAGTAGGAGGCCAATGTATTATGAGGAAAGATAAAGAAAAGTTCTGTCACTGAGGAGATATGGCTACGTGTAGGTGTCACAGACAATGTTAGTAAGATACTAAAACATCAGTATACAGTCATCTTATCTTAAAGATAATTCCTCCTTTTCCACTTAATTATACAATAACAGGTCCTATTTGCTAGAATAGAATTTTATGTGCAATATTGGGTAATCTTGTAAATAAACTTCCGTGTTATAAGTTCACCACTGTGTCATCCAGAGTCCAGCCAGGAGGCAAACGATAGCAATAATGTAAAGACTTGTTTGCCAAGTATCTAGAGCTAGAAAAACAAAAGGAGAACATTATGCTGGCATAGAACTAGTGACTTTAGGAAGTGACAATTGCCATTAGATCTGAAGAAATGATGAGAGAGATGCTAATTATTTAGATGGAAGCATTGGGTGTAGGGCAGGAAGGTGTAAGAGACTGCTGGCCTCTCAGGGCTCAGGAGCGAGGGATAGAGCCAGATGGTACTGGTCTCACTCAGGGGCACAGTCAGTAGTTTGGAGTGATGGACAACATGTAAACTGGAATACGTTACTGTTAATGGAAGGATGTGCCACTACCAGGGTGGTGACAGGCTGATTCTGATGACACAAAAAGCAACTGGAAGGAGCAAGGTCTTGCTTACCAGCACTCCCTATTGGCAGCCACAACCAGGGAGCAAGCCAACACAGAGGCACTGTGTTGCATGGAAAGCTGTAGAAGGGTGCATTTGACAAAACATAATGACTATAACAGCCAGGACACGTCGTCACTGGATGCTTGTAATGGATATGTCTGTTGTGGGGAAAAACATATGCCTAGGGCAAGACAGACCTGGTCTCAGTCCTCAGCCTTTGGCTAAGAGCAAGTACAGACAGAAGAGGCTTTGTGTCTTAGTTTGAACATCTATTGGTGTGTCGTACAGGCAAATGGATTGCGTTTTGCTTCCTCAAAGTTCAATTGCTTCAAATGAAAAGAGGGGCAAGAATGGCAATGGCACAAGGATTTTGTAAGCATCATAGCAAATCATGGACAGGCATAGCACCGCATGCCTCTGTAGTCTCTGTGATTCCAGAGGCTGAGGCAGGAGGATCACTTGGGCCCAGGAGTTAGGTGTCAGCTGGGCAATGCACATCCTATCTCCTGAACAATAGGTAAATGCATAAAAGCACATGGAAGAAGAACTGGAATTTAAGTGTAGGCGATAGTTTCACAATCTATGCTTACTGACTAAAGCCATTTCTCATACTCACATAATTAATTAAGTTAAATAATGATCACAAGTTTTAGAAACTACACTGTATACATATGTAGAATTCTCAAAAATATACGGAAAATATTATATTACAGTTTCTTATTTGTTTATCTGGAGACAGGATCTTGCTATTCTGGCTGGCCCAAGGCTGGCTATGTAGACTAGGTTGGCCTCAAACTTGAAGTGATCCTTGTTCCTCAGCCTTCCAGGTGCTAGGATTACACATGTCTGGCTATTTCACTTTTCATTTCAATACAATTTTTCATTTTAACAAATAACAACATAGTTTATCATTGGTGGTTCTACCATGTACCTACTGTTAGCTGTGAGATGAGGGTACACCAGTTAGAAATAGGGTCACATCCGTTTCATACCATGTTTCTGAAGATTCAGAAATGAATACTTGGTGGTTCAATGACAATAGATTTAATTTTAAGAACATATATAAGGGGGCTGGAGAGATGGTTCATAGGTTAAGAGCACTGGCTGTTCTTCCAAAGGGTCCTGAGTTCAATCTATAACAAGCTCTTGCCATATATATGTTATATATATATATATATATATATATATATATATATATATCCTCTCAATGATATTTTAACCACACAAAATTTAAAGAATCCAGGTAAAGGAAGGATTCAATACCTCACAAGGATTAAGGACTGGATATGAGTCCCCAGAATCCATGCAAAGGTAGACACAGTAAAATGCATCTATAACACCAATGTTGCAAAGGAAAATGGGAGCAGAGACAGAAAAATCCCCCAAGTCCGTGGGCCAAGTGGCCTAGCTTATGAAGTGGTTGAACAACAAGAGACATTACCTCAAACAAGGTGCCTTTTACTGAAGACTGGCATGGGAATTTGTTCTCCTATCTCCACGGGCAAGCCATGAGACATGTGTGCTTGCCATCACACACAAGAATAAGCACACTACTCGCAAAGATAAGTCAATCAATGTTTAGAGAAGCCAGCATTTTGAGAGACTTAGGACACCGTCCAAAACTGTAAGTGCAAAGCTTGAAGCCACGTGGACTGTTCCAGTCTCTGTCCATTTTACTTCACTTACTGAAAAGGAGGATGTGTCTGAAGGTTACCGAAAGAGGTCTTTTGGAGCCAGGTTACCCAGTGCCTTTCTTACATTCTCCACTTCAGCTTGTGTTTGGACAGTCAGTGAACTCAGCTTTAGTTCTCCTTGGGGATGCCAAGAGGAAGTGACATTTCAAAAAACTCAGCTGGTTCCACAGATAAGAGACTTTTTTAAAAAAAAAATAAATAAAGTCTATGCCAAAAAGATCTTACCAAACAGCTTCAGGCAGCAATTAGAACCCATCTGTTTCCCCTTGAGCCCCATCCTCCTTCCGTGGGTTTGTCCTTATGCAAGCGTAGGGAATTTATTTGGTTTGGGGTCTCTTCCCAATGTGGGCTGTGGTTGAAATAATCAGTTGTTTGGAAGAAGTTGCCCACCTTTCAAAGACAAGTCTGTGATCAAAGATGCTGCTTAGATGCTTCTTCCCCCACCCCTGTATCAGGCTTCCTGGCTCTTGAAGTGATTGAAAGAGTTTTTAAAAAATAGGGTTAGGTTTTATAGTCAAATAGAAATAGAGCTATCCTGAGAATTCATCTCTCACCAAGTTGTGCAAGAGGGGACAGTACAACTGTGTTCTTAGGATTCAGTCTCCCTCCTAACAGCCTTTCCTAGAAGCCAGAAGTGGGGAACCCAGGAACCCTTTTCTTGGTGGCTTTATGTCATAGACCTACTAAATTATGCCATCAAACACCACATAATTTTATAGTTAACTCAGAGCTGATCTATACTAAAAGATAGCTGTTAACAAGGAGAATGACACGCACATTTATTGGGCTGATGGAATTAGCAGCTTGTTTTTAACTTTAAAGGAGGACAGTGCTGTATTGTATTCTGAATAGAGTGGGTGTTCCAGAAGTTCTTACTTAATTATCTATCTAAAATCAGAAATGAGAAGAAAAAAATCTTCATATGCAGCTATCTATGCCAGTTGGAATTTGGTGAAGATACTTGGCCACACACACACACACACACACACACACACACACACCCCTACCTTTTCCAAAATACTTTCCCATTGTTGCTCTTACTTTAATTAAAGCATCTCCTGCCTGTCTGCAAGAGCTATGAATACAGCTCCAAACTTTCCAAAACACCTTACAATTGTGGCCTGAGGTCGCAGTACTCAATAGGACAATGGAATAGATTGATTCTTGGAGGGGACGTCACAGGCGTGTCTGGGCTTCTTCCTTTCAGGCTCCCACGAGCTCTCCCTAGAAGACAATGCCAAGGGTGTACAAAGGTCTGCCGTTGGCTACAAATAACTGTGCTATTCTAAGGACGCCTGGGCCTGTGTAGGGCAATGGAGCCAACGGATTTGTGAGTTGAACGTTAGATACCAGCCAGGAAGCTTCCAGTGGAGCACGTGGGTCCAAGTGAAATCAGGATTAGATGCTGGCCTCTAGAGAGGGGAAGATACTGACAGAAATCAGAAAATCAGCCAAAAATCCTGGTACCACCCTCAGGGCCAGAGCCTCATAGAGGACTTTCTTGGCTCTGATCCAGCACGTCAGTTTCCCTCTCTGCTCCTCTTGGGCTGTGTTTTCAACAATAGCTGCAGTGGTGGACAGAAGTCTGTGTGTCCCCTATTTCTCAGGAAGCCAGTTGTAAGGCCAAGAACCATCTTTACAGAGGAGTATAATAACCAGGAAACTAGAGCCACATGACCCCAAGGAACCTTTCCTCTTCCATTGTGATTATGGGACTCTGGGCCATGCCAGAGGATAAAACTGGTCGGGTGGATGTGGTTGTCCCCTTGAGGAAATGGTACCAAGGCACCAGGTTTCCTAATGGCCCTATTTATTTTTTTTTTTTTTTGCTAATGATATCATCACATTGCCATCATGGGCCTTAAACCCATGAGTCTTATCAGAAGCCTTCCACCATCTCCTGTGCGGTCTTAGCCAGGGTATCTAACCTATTTCCTCTTCACACAATCTCTGGCATCTGTACCGGTTAGTTTTCATGCCCCCAGCTTTCTCTCATTCCCAGTGTGCCCTTGGCCTTTTAAACACTGTACTTGCTTCCTTCTGGAAACCTATCTTTCTGACGTCACTCCACCACGTCCCTCCCCTGCTCAGAAGCCGTCAATGGCACCTGCCTACATGCTGTACTAGTAAACAGATAAAGGTCTAAATTAACCTGGCATCTTCCGGCTGTGAAAATCTGGCCCAGGGTTGTACTTCTCTACTCTTATCTTTTGATATAAATTATATAGTCTTCCCACGTGAGTCTATTCAGTGGCCTGAAGACATTTGGCTCATTCCTATTTCCCTCACGTCCCAAAGGTTGTGACCACTGCCTGGAATGCCGTTCCTTCATTAATTTCCCTAGGTACAGCCCTCGCTCCCCCACCCCCGCACCAGCTAAGTGTACTCAGGACTAAGCTAGGTCTGCAATGGGCAGTCTTACCTTTGGAGGACTTCTTCCATAAATGTGTGTCAGGCTTTGTATTTTACCATCATTATTTGAAGTTGTGCCGGGGGATTAGGGAGTCACCTGCAGTCAGTCATTAGCCTGTATCCACTGATATATGTATTCTATTCTAGGGTCTAATGCCCTCTATAGGATAAACGATACATATTATACAATTTGGACTTGCAAAAGATGTTGACTTACACAATACTACTATATGAAAAGAATGTAAGAGACTCACACCTTGCTCTTCAAAGTGAGGTTCACAGACCAGCAGCTGTGGTCACTCGGGACCTGTTAGCAACAGTGTTGGCCCTACCCTCCCTCTCCTACTGATTAGGACCTGCATAGTGACAAGATTCCCAGGTGATCTGAGTGCACAGTGAGAACTGAGAGGTACCAGGACTAGCCCTATCTTGAGACCGTGACAGGAAAGGAAGAAAGAGCTAGTGAAGAACATTCTGAAACGTGAGCCAGAAGTTGGGCATTTTGTGTCATTTCTTTGCTGGAGATCCTTGAAGGAAAAAAAAATCACTTAATAATTCAGAGATTTGCTTTCACAGAGTGGTCAGGAGACTCAAAACAAGCAGATAAACATGAAAAAGCGATGTTTTTAATTATGTAAGGCTTACACAGATGGTTAAGTCATTATTGTTGTTATTTTCGGATTCACGTTTTCCTTAGGGTGTCAGAGGCTGGTTTGTGGCAGAGCAGGAACCATGATGCAGTCTCTAGTCTTCTACTCCAGTCCATGGTGAGTAGGATCCCATCACCACAGACTTACTTGGTCTTTGGCACTGCCAGAAAGGCTGGAAGTGTCTCTGGAGAAAGGGATCTGATATGTCTCCAGAATCTTTAAATGTGTCAGTGCCCTGTGACCCAGTGCATTCTCTGCTGAGCTCTGCCTTAAAGAAGCAAAAATGCAGATAAGAACTTGTAAGCAGACACACCCATTGCCGATTGACTTATATTGGGTTAAGAGCGCCTGCAAATAGCCTGAAAATTGGGAATGCTTAAACAAAGTATAGGAATTCACAAGCTAATACATTATGCAACTATTAAGATGTTTCCTTAAAAAGAATTGTAAGAACATGCAAGAAAAATGTTCAATGTAGTAGTTGGCCAAAGAGGAAAAAAAAGAGATGGATCATAAAATTATATATAAAGTATGATCTCAACCCCTGTTTTAAACAGTGTGTGGAGAAACGCCACAGGGAGACTTAGGAAAATGTTAACTGTGTGTGTCTCTGGACAGCAACGCTTGTGTTGCTGTCCCTGTTTTAAAATGCTACTTGTCTAACTTTGTGCAGAGCTCAGGGGAGTGCCTTTAGTGAACCAGCCGTGGGTGGCACATGCCTTTAATCCCAGCATTCAGGAAACAGAAGCAGGTGGATTTCTGTGAATTTGAGGCCAACCTGATCTAGAGAGTGAGTTCCAGGACAGCCATGGCTAAAAGTAAAAAAAACCATGTGTTCCTCTGTAGTCCGTATAATGGAAGTGAAGTATCTGCTGGCCAGTAGCCATGGCTACTTTTAAAATAACTTGTCCTTTTATTTATTATGGATTCACATATTTATGTATTGAGACAGGCTCTTGCTCAATATCTGAGGCAAGCCTCAGACATAGGGAAATCCTGTCTTGGCCTCCTGCATGCTGGGATTACAGGCAAGAGCCACAATGACAAAGAAAATAACTTACTTTGTTCTTCTCTCATTATGAATAGAGAACACACACACACACACACACACACACACACACACACACACAAGGTTTTGTTCTCAGCCTTCAGACCCTATCTGTAACTTTTGTGGGGCTAGAATAAGCATACAAATGATGACCCACATAGCATCCATCTAAACACTTAGTCGTCGGAAACCATGCCAACCTGCCTGTAAATGGATTTTTTTTTTTTTTTTTTAACAAAGACACCTTCATAGTGGTCTGGATGTCTGGCTTCAAATTTGACATTATCCAAGTCCACAAAGGAGACCAGCCATGGCCTTGAACATCTAGTTCCACCTCCAGGGACCCTTGCACACATGTGTGCCTTGATAGGGAGGAGCCCACTGCCTCTTGTGGCCTTGGAAGTTGTGCTGAGGAAGGACTGCTAACTCTCTGGAGGCTAGATCCCAGGGTCTTGGATGTTCAGGCAGCAGGTGTAGGGACAGTCCTTATTTCTAGATACTTAGAGCAAGACCAGGGAGGGATAAGCTTGGCTCATTGGATGCCTGGCCCTATGAGTTGCAGGGCAGCCCCTGTGTTCATCACAACATGCTGGCTTTTCTTTTTCTTTTTGTATCTTCTCAAACACAATTTGACAAGTTGTTGAGTAACCCTGATGGCAAGTTGCTTCAAAGATTTCATTGTCAAGTTAACCTACCAATGCATATAAAACTACACAGTGGTTTATATTTCCTTTCATGCAAACCAAAAATCAAAGCAAACAAATGACACACATATGCTTTGAGCCTGATGTGATAGAACAGCCCTGTAACCCCAGCACTCTGGAGCTGAAATGGGAGAATCCTGAGTTTGGGGCTAGTCTAGGTTACATAGTGAGATCATGTCTAAAGAGGCGAACAAATAAAAAAAAATAAGATACACACGCATAAACATACACGCACATAGATACATACACACATAAACATACATAAACACACAGACAACACACCCATGGGTACACACAAACACACACATAGACACACACAATACACACATAAACAGATGTACATACACACATAAACACACATATAGAAACATACACACAAACACACATACACACATACACACATACAAATAGACACACACACTTACACATACAAACACAAGCATACACACATACTCATGCATATCTTGTTTTTTTTAGACATTTTCTTTATTTACATTTCAAATGATATCTCCTCTCCTGGTTTCCCCTCTGGGGGGGGGGAACCTGTTCCCTCCCCCCTCTCCCTGCTCACCAGCCCACCCTCTCCCACATCCTGGCCCTGGCATTCCACTACACTGGGGCATAGAACCTTCACATGAGCAAGAGCCTCTCCTCCCATTGATGACTGACTAAGCCATCCTCTGCTATACATATGCTGCTGGAGCCAATACTCATGCATATCTTAAATATTGATCAAATGCAGATTGTATTTTTTAGAAAAATCATCCTGGCTGGTCTTCTCTGCAGCACCTTTGTTCTATAACATACCAGCATTGAGTGCTGATGAGCTTTTTCTAATGTTGCCAATCTGATAGGCAAAGCATGATGTGTAATCTCTCTCTCTCTCTCTCTCTCTCTCTCTCTCTCTCTCTCTTAAACTGACAACTCATATCTTTTGCCTGTGGATGCTCCTTTTCTTACTGACTTGTACAGGGAATGTGAGATACATTTTACTGGCATTTTTCAGCTTTGGAATTTGCTTTTGGACATGGTTTGCAGCATTTTTTAATTTCTTTACTATTTTGTGTTTTGAGACTGGATCTCCGACTGACCTTGAACTTACCATATTGATAAAGATGATCTTAAACATCTGATCTTCCTGTTTTAACCTCCCAACTGCTAGGGTCTTAGGAGTACATCACAAAGCCAAACCCAGGGCTCTAGTAGTCCAGTGGCGCTGGGGATGGAACACAGGGTGCTTGTGTGCTAGCAAACTCTCTACCACAGAGCTCTATCCATCCCCAGCACCACAGTATTTTTAAACCACGTCGTTAGTACCCTAGAGAAGAGGTCCAAAAATTGCTGCAAGTCTGAGGCCAGCCTTGGCTAAATTGCAAGACTGAATCTCAGAAAACAATAGTGATTTTTTTTCCTCCTGAATAAAACAACTTATGTGTGACTCATCCACAGAAGTTAATGATGGCTGATGCTTAATAAACCTATAGAGCTGTAGCATTTGAAATAATCAGAAGATAAAGGTTTTGTTAGTAGAAACATGGATGCCAGATTGTAGATCTGTTGAATTACTGGTGAGAGGAGAGGGAAAGGTTGTCTGAAATTTTGTACTTTGTGTGGTGGCTTCGAGGGTCCTGTTTCTGCTGGGTGGGAAATGCAAGTTGAGTGATTTTGAAAAGGGAGTCGGGAGAAAGGCCAGTCTGACTACTCACCATATGAGGGGTGGGGAAGATGGCAGGGTAGAGGAAGGACATGCGGTAGTTGCGAGCCAAGTCGTGGAAGTCTGAGGACAGAAAGAAGTTTTAAGATGTTTTTTAGGAAGTTGGTTTGTATGACAGCCAGTTGTCAGGAAAGCCTCAGTGGTAGCCGCATTTATAACCTGTACTTTGAAGTTCGACTCGGACCTATTTTTAAATGCCAAGGCGGGAGACAAACCTCAAAGCAGGTGTTGACCCCGGCAACCCAAGGCAGCTAACTCTGCTTAGGTACACTGTGTGGTGCCTCCCACGAGTGACTCCACAATATCGAAGGCACCCACACTGGGCCACCAGCCCTCTCTCGGCAGGGGTCAGCCAGGAATTAGTGTCAGTGAGACAGCACAGAAGGGTTGCTGGAAGCATCCAGAAACAGGAAGTAGGTGTCTTATTTGTTGAAAAGGGGCAAGGAAGCAGCTTGCCCCAGGTCATGCGGCCTCAAGGGTAACTTGCCTCAGAGAAAAGCTGAGAGAGGGAGAGGGAAAGGGAGGGGGAGGGGAGAGGCCAGGTCACGTGGCCTCAAGGGTAACTTGCCTCAGAGAAAAGCTGAGAGAGGGAGAGGGGAGAGGGGAGGGGAGGGGGAGAGGGAGAGAGAGCAGACTCTATTCACTCTCCATTTCACCCCATCTCTAAACACGCTATCTTAAACCCAGGTATCCTCATCTCTCAGTCCGTGGGAGGTTAATCTCTGTTACTTGTAGATGAAAATACTCTGACACTAATTAAAGTTCAAAGAAGAGAGAGACTTCCAGTAAAGGGCTGAGATCTTAACCATCACAGTCCGAACTCATGCCAAGTAGATCGGGGCTTCTCTCAGTAGCCACATCCCCGCACTGCTTTGGTTCCTAGAGCACTCTGCATCCTCTCCAGGCCGAGTTGCCCTCCCAGAGGCCCCGCTCTGTTCTGGCTCAGCTCTGGGGCTGTTGAACAGGGCTGGAGTCAAGCTGTTGACTCCAGACAGATTTCCTTGAGCCCTGGCTGCTGAAGTTTTTTTTTTTTCTCTGTAGAGCCTGTTTCTTTCCTAAGCAGAGACCTTTTCAAACATTGCCTGGACTGCTCAGTATGAGTCACGGATCACCATTATCTATGCAGTGGGTGCACGATGACCAAACGATCCTTCCGTTTCCACCTCCTTGGGGTTGAGCCTACAGGGGAGGACAGAACCCAGGGCTTTGTGTGCTAGGCAAATACTCTACCAACTGAGCTAAATCCCTAGCAACTGAAATGTATTAGTATATATTGATTATATAAGTAACGGGTTCCATTGTGACATTTTCACTCGTGTTTATAGTATATTTTGATAATTTCTCCCAGCCTCCCTAGTGATCTCATTTCTCTTACCTCCCCTCCCGTTCCCTGTTACCTTCAAGCATTTTGGGAGGGTGACCCATGCATTTCAGTGGAGTACAGGCCCCTTACCAGTGCTTTCGGAGTTTTTTGACAGAGTCACAGGTATCCAGGCTGTTTTGAACTCACTGAGTAGCCAAGTTCCTGACTTTCCTGCCTCCATCTCTTAAATACCAACACAACAGGGGCAACCTGGTTTAATCCTCTCTCCCTTTTATTATACAGTCATTGCTAGTACAAAGTATGGGCCTTCCTCCCCACCTCCCTCCTTAATGTTACCATCTATCCCTTTAAAATGTCCAGAGCTGGGGCTGTATCTCAGTGGAACGTCACTCGATGCTTGTACAAGGCTTTGTGTTTGAGCCCTGTGTTTGTTTGCTTTAGTATGCTTATAATTCGGCAAAGTCCTCGCTGTCTATAATTCAAGAGACTTGCATTGTTCCCAACAGAAACGCTCCCTGCTAGCAGCCCTCCCCCATTCTCCTCTCCTCCCAGACTCTGAGCAGTCTGTTTTCTGTCTCTCTACATTTGCCTGTTCTGAACATTTTCAAATAAATGAAGTTTTACAGCCTGTGGCTTGGTGTGTCTGGCTTCTTTCACGTGGGTTGATATTTCTCAAGGGTCAGCCAGTTATAGCATGCACCAGTATTTTATTCTTTTAAATGGTTCAACCGTACTCCATCACATGGCTCCTTCCTACTTTGTTTGTCAACGCTGAGGGACATTTGACTTGCTTCCACGTTGGGGCTCCGATGCTCAAGGATGCCACTATGAGGATTTGTATACTAGGTCTTGTACGAATGTACATTTTCAATGCTCTTGTTATATACCTAGGAGTAGAAATTCTGGGCTGCATGGTACCTCTTGTTTAGCTTTTTGAGAAACTGTCAGAATGGTTGCCAAAGTGGCCACGGCATCTTCTACTCCCAGCAGCAATGGGTGTGGGCTGAGGCCTCCACATTGTAGTATAAAAGTTAATGTGAGGAAAGTTATTTGAGGTGAACAAGATCAGGAATGAGCTCACTAATCTGTCAATCACTGATATCCTAGAGCTCACAAATGATGAACAAGATCAACTTCAGATTGAATCACTCATGTCACCAAAGCTATCTGTATTTTTAGAAAGCATTCAGACCCATGGATAGAAAAACTGCAATAACTTTACAACTGAAAGCCACATAGCACTGGCTTTTGCCTAAGCCTAAGTCACCCCCTACTGAGAATTGGACATGTCTGGGCCTGCTCAGGACACTGGGCTGCCAGAAACTATTTTTTTTTTTAAGAGAGACCAATGAGTTTGGGAGAGAGCAAATTCATTTAGTGGAAGAGAGACTGAAACAGAAATGCTTAAGGCCTCTGATACACACTGGGTGTGTGGTAGCATCGCCTCAATAATATGTATGTCATGGTTTCCAGAATATCTGCCTCCACTTGAAGGTGCCATGTCAAGGTGGTGGTGATGGTAATGTTCTGTAGGGGGTGGTGACTGGGAATATTGGAGGTGGCTTTGAATCACCTTCAAACAACGGATGGGCAGTAATGGGCTGGGCAGCTGACATCACTGCAGATGGAGGTGGTACCCATAATAATCCTGAACTTTTCAGTGAGCTAGGTGAGATCCTCCCTGGAGACTCCCAGATGAGACACCATTGGGGAACAATAGCTCTCTATCAAGAGAAAGGGCTAGGGAACTCACAGATTGTGACTGTGAATTAACAGGGAATTAACAGACGGTAATATTTTGGCTGGGAAACAGAGTCTGCTAATGAAATAGAATGAAAAATGACCAAGGAGCGGAGAGATAAGCCAAATGAGTTCAAACTGACTGCCTAAAAACACATTGTTCCCTTTGAGACGAATAGTGGGACTATAAAATCAAATCCTTTTCCATTTCTACAGTCTTTGTCATTGCTGTAGTTGACGTAATGCGGCTATCTCACAGCCTTTCCCACCATAGGTGGCTGGGCTGGTCTCCTAGTAAGGAACTTTCCATTGCTTTGGGGACTGACTTTCCCACAGTTTTCCTCCCATGAAGCCCGAGTTTAGAGATGAAAGCAGGGAAAGTCAATGGCAGGAAGAGTGAGCAGCTGGTATGCTGTGCTACAACTTAAGAGTGATGCAAGCTTAGCTGGAACCATGATGCGGAACGAACATAAACCCACTCTGCCGAGCAACAGGGAGGCCAACCACACCCTGGAGTCCTCACCTCATGAGGACACAAAGGGACAGCTCCGTGAATCCCACCTTTTCAGCATTACAAAGACAGACCGCGCCTTTATTTTTCTAATATGATGAAATATAATATGTTCAGGCCGACACCCCTTTTTTGAAGATTTCATGAGTTCGACCTTCCCAGCAAAAGATACTTTTCAGACTTTTAATGAAGAAGTGATGGATCTCATCTGATAAATTCTTAGTACACAAGTGAAACATTCAAAACAGCTTGGGTGTGGCCTCATAGGCACACGTGACCCAAAAAGTGAATCTTATTCTTTGTAGGTGAGAAGGGATTGAAGCAACCTTTTTACATCACAGTCTTTTGTTGTTTTTGTTGCTATAACAAAATGCCAGAGGTTGGATGCTTTATAAAGATAATAAATTCCAATGCTGGCACTGGCTCAGCTCTAGGGAGCCCTTCATGGTGGGTGACCTAAAAACGACCAGACTCAGAGCAGAAGTGAAACACCACAGGGCTGGAGACACTCTTTTCATAACAATTCTGTCTTTTGGGAACTAAGCCCACTTCAGTTAGACAATATTATTGAGCATGGAACCCCATGACCTCTGATTTTCCTGTAGGTCCAACCTCTTAAAGGCTCCACTACCTCAGTAGGGTCACACTAGAAGTCAAACTTCAATTGTATGAGCCTTTGGAGATTAAATCTTCAATCCATAGCACCTAGATTTTATTCAGGTACCAACAATACTTTTAAAATGTTCTAGACTGGGGGTACTAGGATGACACATAGATTTGTGGTCCCCTAAAAAAAAATCAAACAAGTTTTTGATTGTGTGTGTGTGTCTGTGTGTCTGTGTGTGTATGAGGGGTATGTGCAGGCGATGTGCACATATGTATGAGGGTGTGTGAAGGCCAGAGATCAATATGGGGTTCTTCTTTAACAACTCTGTTTTTTAGATGGCTTTACCAATAATGTGGCCAAGGATGGCTTTTAACTCCTGATCCCCTCATCTCCACCTCCAAGTTCTGGGATAATATATAGTACTATAAAACTTGGCTTCCTCTGTTCAAATACACATTTTAGAGAAGGACTAAAGACTATGTACAAAAGAGATTAAGGAGATAGGAAGGTGGTTCAGTTGGAAAAGTATTTGTCACATTTGGGCCTGGGAGTCTGGGTTCCCAGGACCTGGTTACAAAGCTGGGTATGGTGGAATAGATCTGTAATCCTAGCACTGGGGAGCCAGAGACAAGAGACTCCCAGTGGCTAGCTGGTCTCATGGAATGGGTAAAGTTCAGTTTCAGTGAGAGACTTTGTTATGAATACGAGGTGGAGAACGCTAGAGAAAGACACTTGATATCAAACTTTGACTTCCACACATGTGTCCACATCCAGGTGCACATACACACACACACACACTCACACACACACACACACACACACACACACACACACACACACACACACTGCCCAGAGCATAGGGATTTGCAGAGAGGGAAGACAGAAAGCATAGGGTCTGTTTGAATTCATTCTGCAAATATTATGGTTTCCCTGGAGGAGCCGTCTCTTGGCTGAATCCTGCACATTAATCACAGTCAAGGCAAGCTCAGCTGCAGCTCCCTCTCTCACACCAGGAGCTCATCCTCTCCTGAGTCTCTTCTCAGACCTTGGCAACTTGTCACAGTTGCTTTGTTACTGAGCCACATGGTAGACAGTGAGTCGAGCTCAGCTTTGCTGGCTCTACCACCCCAGCTCCTGGCTGACCTCACTATACACCCTCATGTATGGAGGAGAAACTCAGGAGCCAGAGTGGTTAGACTGCTGGGCTCTCCAGAATTTGGGAAGTTCTGCTCAACACAGTGGGGAATCATGGAGACAACTATGGAAGTGGCAGAGGGCCACAGCGTCCTCGTCCTTGGCTTGGAAAGCCCGGTCACATTAGGACTCAGTCCCATGGTCTCTGGAAACTACGTGTCACAGATTGAGTCCAAAACCAGCCTTGACAGATTTCAGTTTTCATTCTGTACTCAGGCATTTTAAGGCACTGGAGAGAGCTGCTAATATTTTCCACACGTCACAATGGAATAAAATCAGGCAAGGAGCAGATGCAGGCAGAAGTTACTGCAGCCAGAGAAGATAAAATAGATGGAAATTAGCGATGCACGATCTTAAGATTTTTTTTTTGCATTCATTTTTATTTTTTCAGTGCACACACACACACACACACTCACACACCCCTACCTGCTGAGCCACCTTGTCAGCCCAATATCTGTGATCTTGATTTGTCACAACCTGACAAAGCAATATGTAATTCGTGAGGGCCACAGAGCCCAGTGAGGCACCCACCTCGGGAGAGCCTCACCACCACCACCACTGTGCGGAGCACGCAGATAAATCAGCACCTACTGGCTTCTGCCTCATCTGCCTCTTGATCCTTCGGCATTTCCCAAGCCTTGAGCCTCCCCAGGGCCCATGTGGCACAACTGGAGTTCTTCGATTGTCACAGGGGCTGGAGTTTCCATGTTGCCACCACACCTGGTCACCAGATGGTGTCACAGACAAAGCTGCCAGGTGGGCTCCAAGCTGCAGGGTGTTTCTTTGTGGCTGCTTTGCTGCCTGGCTTTTTTTTTTTTTTTTTTCTGTCCCTCTGTCCCCAGCTGCTCTCAAACTATTCATAACCATTTATTCTCTACCGTCCATTCACCCACCTCTGGATCATGGGAGTATTCTAAACTTATTATTTTGAAATTTTCAAACAGCCGACAAGAGAAAGCGGTGCAGGGACAGGTCATGTACATTCTATTTATATTTGCTATTTTTTTTAGCACTTTTTACACATACACACACACAAGCATCCCTATACACATACACACACAAACACACACACATACCCATACACACACTCACAATACAAGTAAACACACAGACACACAGACAGACAGACATACATACAGACAGACATACAGACAGACAGACACACACACACACACACACACACACACACACACACACACACACACAGTCCTTTACAGCTGCATCTTTTTTAACCTAGGATCCAGCAAGGGATCATCGATTACCATTCTATTGTCTTTTGTTGTTGTTAGCGTTTATCTAGAACAGCTTTCTGGCTTGGGGGGCTCCTTTTTAGGGAGGGGGATCAGCAGGGTCTCATTCTATAGCTCTGGCTGACAGGGAACTCTCAATACTCCTGCCTCAGCTCCTTAGAGGGCTGTTATAGTGACACCTCTAGCTTGTTCAACGTGAATGCTTATGAAGGGCCCAGGGCCAGTTACGAAGCATGCACGAGGGGATGTCTGATTGTCTCCCCATGTTAGATGCAGGTTAAGCATTTGGAACGACCTATGGCTGTGATGATTTCTTGGGCCCAGTGCTCATTTTTATTCCTCTGCTCAGGAAACTGTCCCTCTGTCCTCATACCCTGACAGAAGGCAAGGCCCCACAGGTGGTTACGAATAGGGGACCCAGCTGGGCTGTGGCCACCAGTTATCACGCTGACAACTCAGTCATCCAGACTGGCTAAGGGAAACAGCAGAACGCTCTCTTGTATGTCCTACTGTCCTACGTGACGGAGGTGCTCTTAGACATGCTGGGCTCTGAGCCCATGCCCGTCTGGTTAGGCTGAGGTGGATTCTGAAGATAAGGGATGAGGCAGAGCCTGCACGGGAGCAACGGCTTAGTGATGTCAAATCTGCAGGAACTGGAAGACCTAACCTTCACCTGTGGACAGAGTTTCTAAACTCCAGTAGACACTCCCAGCACAGAGCTCCAGGCAGAGACAGGAAGGATGGGAGCAAGAGGAGCCTAGAAGTCTGGCTGGGGTCACAGATCTGGCAGATATCCATGCTCTGTGCTAGCAAGGATGTCAAGGTCTTCCTTGAAAAGGAAGTACGAGTATCACACATTGAAAAAATTACAGTGAACCCTAGTCCAGAAGCCGTCATGGACCAGGAGACAGCAGAACAGAGTTCCTCCCGGGCAGGAAGCCTTTCCGCTCTGGTGTCCTTGTGACTAAGCTCTGTGCTTGGTTCAGGGGAAACAGATAAGTTTTGCTTTAGAATGAGTGAACAGGGCTTGGGAGGTGATTCAGGGGACAGATGCATGGAGCTTGGGGTTTGATTCCCAGCTAGGCATAAAGGGAGAGAGAGAACAATGGAACGTACTTGTAAGTAACCTCAGCCCTTGGGAAGCAGAGGCAGGAGGACCACAAGTTAAAGGCATTCTCAGCTACACAGTGAATCTGGGGCTAGCCTGGCCTACCAGAGATCTGATTTATTTATTTGTTATTTTTTAAAAATAGAAATGAATATGATTCCCTATATTCCAGGTTTAGTAAGTGTCCCAAGGTTGCCTGTTGTTGAGATGAAGCATCTGAGGAGAGAGAGAGCAGAGAGAGAGAGAGAGAGAGAGAGAGAGAGAGAAAGGGAGAGAGAGAGAGGCAGAGGTATACAAGCAAGTATAACCCAGCTGAGATAGAGAAAGCTGTTGTGTGTATTATAATTAGGCTCAACTCACCAACACCACAAACTTTTTTTTTTTTTTGGTTTTTCGAGACAGGGTTTCTCTGTGTAGGCTGTCCTGGAACTCACTCTGTAGATCAGGCTGGCCTTGAACTCAGAAATCCGCCTGCCTCTGCTCCCAAGTGCTGGGATTAAAGGCGTGCACACATGTACCACCCACTGCCCAGCCACAAACGGGGTTTTTCACCATAGATAAATGAACCAGTTTTTCTGCCTGCAGAGACCCATTTCCCCAATCACACATTTAGTAGTGAGGGCAAGGTTACAAGGCTGACTTTTCCCTCCACTGCCACACAGGGTAGGAAGAGAAAGAAAGACGTGGACATACTCAGAGCCAGAAAGCAGCACCCAAGACTCACTCCAAATCATCATAAAAGCTGGGAAGAAAGCCCCATGTGGGAATCTCTCCCGACTACTGGAAAGGAAGCCAAGACAGTCCTAATAAAAAAGGCTTGAACATAAAGGTCTGGCACATTCTTAAGACGAGGAGGACAGTCAGGGTTAGTGGTAGAGCTGTGCCCTGGCTGTGTTCAACATCTGGAGTCTTGGAAGCTTCCAGCAAGGTACACTAGACAGATCAGGTGGCTTTGGAAGATTCCTTACTGGCTAGAAGTACAGAGGTTGGGGGTTGGGGTGAGGGGGTGAGTCAGGTGATTCAGAAGAAAGTATTTTTAAGTTGAGCAGAGTGCAATGGTATTACCATCTCCACATTTAGAGAAGAATAAAAAAAGGCACAAAGAAAGGAAGTGGGCGCTCTGGGCCTTGGGTTAACTACAGCCCAGTGTTGCTTCCTTATATAAGTTTCGAGTCCTTAGGTTAGGATTTCAAAAACCCGTGTTTTTTTTTTTTTTTTTTTTTTTTTTTTT
>JADRCD010164319.1:0-21482 GCA_019843815.1 Montemys delectorum | reverse complement strand
CACACACACACACACACACACACACACACACAAACAAGCCCGGCATGTCTATAGTCACAGCCTAGATACCTTACCATCAGAGATTCTGATGACAATTAGTAGTTTGGGGTATACACATGGGTATACACATGGGGCCAGAAGAGACCAATAGAAAACTCAAAAGATTTTCCATAGCCCCTTTATTCACATACATTAGTGAGGTACACAGCTATTCATTCATGAACATTAAGGAGGTACTATCAGGAGGTCCTTCCTGTTGTCTTTTGGAAACTCATGCAGGAAGTTGTACAGATCCATCATTATTGGATGAGACTACAAAGTGATTCTCATGTTTCATTGATTAGCCTTTGTTATGTTAAAGGCTTATAAATTTAAAAATTCTAAACGTCTACACGGTCCTCTTCCCCTCTGGAAGTCATATCCACTTTTCTAAGGGGCCAGCATGTGATAAACAAACCCTGAAGATGCCATGGTCTTCCTTGTCTCACACTCTGAACAGCACCTCATACTAAATGTCTCCCTTAGGCTTCACCTTAGTCACACAACACACTGGCTGTACTTTATGTTTCTCTTTTTACTTCATTAACTTGAGGAGGGAAAATGTTAGCTTGACAAATTATTTTTGGTTTCCACTTAAAATTTAAATATACTATCTTATAACTATTTCATTTGTATGGTACTCAGTGATCAAAATTACATAGAGAAAGAGAGTAACTCTACAAGTCACTTTGAAAAATGGTTTGCTTTAATAATAATAGGCACCTGTGAAAATGTATTGATATACAACTTCTGTATTTATCATGGCCCGTAGTAGCCCATTTGTTTCTGACAGCCCACATGTCAATGGAGAAAAGAAAGATGCGTTTGTAGTTCATGGCCAGGAAAGTGCCTAGAAGGATCATTCCCCATTGATTTCAAAGCTTTCTATTGAAGTTGTACCTGCCATGTGGCCTTTTTGTGTATAGATTCCCCTGCCCTGTTCATCTAGGATGATGAAGGGAAACAGGTGTCTTTAATAGTACTTAATTTTAATTATGGAGAAGGTGTTAAAAGTTTTGGATCTAGATGATCCTATCCACTCTTAAGATACCCAAACCAAGTCACTCATGACTCTTTTCATCCCGTGGACCTGAAAGAGTAGAACAGACCAGTGGAAACCAGAAATCTCTGTTTTTCAGTATGATCAGGAACAAAAGCGGAGCCTGGCTTTATAAAGGGTATAAACATACTAAGATTGACCATGCTATTCATTGAAAATATCCAGAGACAGAAAGCAATGCTGAAGTGTGGATGAAGAGCTGTACCTCCCGGGCTGGAGAGAAAGAGACCATGCTGCATCAGCATGCAGACCTGACTTCAGATTAGTCCTTAGATAAGAACCATGGTTGCACATTCACTTGTAACACCAAAGCTAAGGTTGGGGAGTGGGTTGGTGGAGGCAGCAGGATGATCTTGGAGCTGGGTAGCTACAAGCCTAGCTCCACTAATCCTGTCTCAAAGGACTAAGGTGGAGAGTGACAATCAGGTCACCCAATGTCTTCTGGCCTCTTCACATGTACTTGTACATGCACATGCATATGGTAACACACATACACACATACACACACACAGAGGGAGAGAGAAAGAGAGAGAGAGAGAGAGAGAGAGAGAGAGAGAGAGAGAGAGAGAGCATATCTTCTTATATGCCACATATTAATTGGGGAGGGGGCTTCAGACAGTCTAAAATTAACCTGGAGCAAGCTGGAGTTTTGTATTGACTTCTCTTTAAGATATTTTACACGTTTTAATTCTTTTCCATCCCATTAATTTTTCATTCCCTTCAGTGCATAATTATATAGAATAGTGTCACCTAAGAACTGAATATATCATATAATATACAGATAAGTGGAAGGCATAGGTAAGGTCCCTGCCTCTTCAATGCAGTGAGTGAATGATTTCATAAGGCAAGAAGATAAATTCTCTAAAGCTAAATGCTAATGATGCTCATTATTGCTAATAGCTGAGTGAACATACTCCCCTGTTACAGAATGTCCCTTTGACACATTTTAATTTCTTAGGGAACATATGAAACCCACTCCCACTGAGACAGGGTGTCTAGATATCCTACAACGAATGTACTGTCTTCAATTTCTTTAGCTTTGACATTATCTTCAGCAAACGCCCATCTAACAATACTTACAACTTCTAAATGTTGAGTAGTAGCTTTAAAAAACACACACACAAATGGGGCTATTTTGGTCAAATAAAAGACATGGTTCAGAAAATTTCTGTTCTCTATCAGTCTAGATATGAATGAAGTTAACATTTCCGCATAGTGGTAAAAGATTCCTGTCTCGATACTGTTGTTTAATTGTAATGGGACTGTATTTTAAGAAGTATATCCTACACTTAACCTGTAGGTTTGTTTCAAAATGAGCTTATTAAGTTCTGTCAGGGACAGGGTATAGTTGGAAGAATGGTGCAGTGCTTGATTAGTTTTCAAACTGTCCAGTCCACTTTAACCCAGCAACTGCATGGGTTAATGCCCAAGTTTGTACCCAAGATAATCAAGTAGGTATCTCCTTCAAACATTGCAAAATGTGTAAAATATTAAAGATGGACTTATACACAATGAGGGGGGCTTAAGGAGGCAAATCCTTAACAGAAGTACTTTATAAGAATGAGAATTACTCAGAGATAGCCGAGAGTAACTGCATGTTTGTGAGAAGGGGGCCAAAGGTACTTGTCTGGCTAGTTGTTTATACATTGCTGTTATGAGGCAAACGAAATCCTTGCTCTGCCCAGATTACACCATTTCTTGGGAGTGTGCAGGCTCTTCTGCTCAGCAGCCCTGATAACGACACTAATAGCTTAATTACAGCTTTCTGCTTAAGGAGATAAACAAGGCTGTTTGCCTCTTCTCTTTCTTTAAATCAGGGGTTACAATTACTTTTAAATGCCGTGGAAAGGCACATCTGTGTGTGCATCTACTTTGTTAAGAAAGCAACCAGAAGCCAGATGGAAAGTAAAGAAAGCCCCAGGAGTGAGCAGGCAGCCTAAAATTAGAGAGATGGGGGAGGAGGGGGGAAACGTCCCATTTGGGCATGGAGCAGTAGACACAGAAAACAGGCAAGAGTGGCACTGTGGGGGTTCAGGAATCAAAAAGTTTTTTTCGAGTACAGGTCTTCCACAATTTTCCCTTATGATTTAGTCGCAGAAACCACAGGAACACTCCTTTTTTCTGCTGTCCCTCTGGCCGCCTGGTCTTTGCTTCCCTGTCCTTTGCTTCAGCACCAGGAAGAGAGGACAGTTCCTCAACCCTGCTTACTGAGCGGTGTGCCTGCCCTCCTCCTCCAGCGTTTCTCTAAATAGTGTTTGTCTTGTCAGTGTGCCTTTAGGGGTGCATTAAGAAGGACACAGGAGAGACTGGGTCCACGTCTGGATTGTTTATTTCCTGGTGAAATGAAGACATGCCCTGTCTGAACCAATCTTTTAGTTGGACTCCACAGCAATCTAAGCAGAATAAAAGATTAAGTCATTGGTTTGAACCTGTGGCTCAATGCCATTGAGTAGTAGTTAAAACTCGATCCCTTTCTTCAGTGCCTTATTTTATTGCTTCAGTATAACCCTACTGGGGAGCTAAACAATCTTCACTAACTATACTTTAGTTCATTTTCTTTCCTACTAAATAAATTGAAGACACCCAAAATTCCTAAGATCATTAGCTAGGGAGAACAAGGCTGGTCCTTAAAGAAAGCACTTCCTAGTTCTGTGGAAGACCTCTCTCAGAAACATGGGCCTGGAAGGTGCAAGCAGGGATTCCAAGAGGAGTACCAGGAACTACTGCAGCATGTCAACAAACAATGACCAAAGCTCTACAGCGAAGGACTCTCTCTCCCCTCCGATTCCCAAGCCAAAGGCAACCATTGAGGAAGTTACCATAACACATCCTTTAAAAAGTCAAATCACCAGGGCGAGAACATACTTGATTATTCCAGTTCAGTCAGTTCCCATGTTTTAGCCATAAAAAATTTGCTTACTCAGTGACGCTTTCTATCTAGGAAACAGTCTTATGTCTAAACCCTTGTTCATATGACACCACATATATATTCTTTGCTTCAGAGTATGTGTGTGCATGCATGTGCTTGTGTGTGTGTTGTGTGTACGTACACACAACACACACACACATGAAGACATAGACACACACAGAGACACATACCAATTCAGTCCTTAAGTTTAAAAGTGGTGTCTGCTTTTTAAAACTTATTCTGAAATTGAGTCGTAAGAGAGAAGCAGCTCTCAGTCTTTCTGCCTAGAGAGGAAAACACACAGGTAGGGCTGAGGGATGGGAGCTATCCAGAAGAAGTGTTCTGTCAAGTTAGTGGTGAAAAACTTCTTCAGAGAGAGCAACTCTGCTCTGAGTTTAGGCAGCAGCTAGGCAGCAGCGGTGGGGAAAAGACAGACTGGTGTTACTCATTAGGTGTCCCAGAGCACACACCTGCAGCAGAGTAACTTGGAATCTTTCTGTCCCCTTCATTTACCCTTCCCCTAAGTCCCTTCTCCTCTCCTTCCTTCCTCATCTTCCTCAGCCCTCTCCTTTCTCCTCTCCTACCCTGCTCATCCTTTTCACTTAATTCTATCTGGGCCACTTGAACCACATGGAATCACCCAACTGCATGCTGAGGACCCACGCTTTCATCTTGACCTCCAAGGCAGCTTTCCAACCACTGTTCCCAGGTCGTCCCGCCCCCTTCCCGCATCAGTGCGGTGGCACCCTCCAGACAAAACCACCCGGTGCTTGAATGTCACCAACAAGTTCCACCCTGTAGTAGCCCTGCAGGCAGGAGCCTCACCCAGGAAGCCTTGTCATTCCCTCCGCCCACAGCCGCGCGGCATCCCTACCCCGCGCCTCTGGGTGATTTTTGGGGTCATTGTTACCACTGATACTTTTCTTCCTGGAAGGGGAAAGCCCGCGTGGGTGTCACTGGTTGTGTGTAAGGCTCTACGCGCTACCCTCCCCCATCCCTGCAATACACACTCTCACACACGCCCTCCCCACGCGGGCGACACAAAGGGAGCCAGTGTGAGAGCAAGGCGCCTGCAGGGCAGAAGGGCGCAGGGAGGGGGCACCAGGGAGGGGCGAGGATTGATCCGGCCCAAGGGGAAGGGAAGGAAGGAAGCAGGTGCTTGACACCCAGAGGAAGGCGAGGGGTGTCCTTACCTGCCCCCAGGTTAAAGGAGATCCTGGCCTCTGCGAGATATGGCGTGTCGCTCTTGGAGCGGACTCTTCTGATGGGCCGCCGGTCTATGTCATCCTCCGAAGAAGCCGCCATTAATGTGGGAGGCAGGAGCAGGGTCGCCCGGCGAGCTGAGAGGAGAAGGAGATGGAGAGAGGGGGAGGGAGAGAGGCGGAAAGGGGGAGGAGGGGAAAGGAGGAGGCTCACACACATAGAAAGGGGGAGGGGAGGGGGAAAGGAGAGGAGGGGAAGGGGGCAGGGAGGGAGGGGGAGAGAGGGAAAGGGGGGAAAGAGGAAGAAGAGAAAGAAAGAGAGAAAGAGAGCAGAGAAAAGGGTGAAAGGAGAGAAAGAAAATCCGTTAAGGATTGGCGGACTGGAGCAAGATCAGGTTAGCCCCTGGTCTGCACCCAGGGTTCCCTCTAACTCCTCTCCCACTGCTGGGCCAAGGGGTCAGCGCTCTGGGCCAACACCACGCCTCCTGCCGCAGCCCTGTTTCAGTCACTGGCACAGACAGACTAATGCGAATAGGAAGACTCCAAAGCTAAGATGCCCAGTCAGCACTGTGCCCTCTCCCGCCAAATATGCTTCCTCACCTTTCACAAGCAGGCGAATACAGTCTCCAAGATCCCAGGAGACTCTCTAGCCTGAGGCTGCCTCAGGACCACATAGCCCAGCTTTTATGCTTCCAGCTGCCACTCCTGGAGCCCCTTACTCTTGCCCCTTGGCCTTGGGGGAAGGGTACCTACCATTTCCAGGACAAGCCCCCTGTTCTATCTGTCCCAACCAGGAGTGCAAATAAAGTTCGAAACAGATACAGCATCCTTGGAAGCTCTCTTATCTGCCCCTTGCAATTTAGAGGTGGGAGGTGGAGGAAGGGTGTAGTCAAGTTCGGTTGGATGGGTTTTATAATTGATATTTTCAATGCAGACCATGCTTATTCACAGAACCGATGGTTCTCTTCTATACCCACTAAGTTGTAGGATGTAGTTATCTCTACATCATACCTACTTAAGTGAACCCTCAACTTTTTCTGTCAGTCACATCTAATACAAATAACAACGTGTGCACTGGACTTTCTTCAGCAGCTCTGCACCATTATTCCTGAAGGAGAGGTGGCGATCAAAGGGCTTTGAATTCCTTTGAGCCTTTGTACTGTCTGACTGTAACACTCCACAAAACACAGCAAAAGAACCAGAAGGCTTTCCAGGGGCATGATCAGCACCCTCTTTGATGCTACTGCTAAACCTATGGATGAGCTAACCTCCTTTATGTTTATCTTCCTGAATCTTCTGACACTATCTTTTTTTTCCCTACCCTGGTGTCACTACCCTTCTGTGTGGTGCGTGCCCACCTCTGGTAGGTGGGCAACCTGATCTCCTTGGTACAAAGACCAGCTCAGTGTGGCTTCATGCCCTTTGCCCTCCCAGCCTAGGCTCTTCTCCTTACTGCCACGTCATTTCTTCTCATTTCATATCCACCCTACTCTGGGATCACCAGTCTCTCCCCACAGGTCTCCTGCCTTCATATAGTCATTATTATGCTTGGCCTGACTTGTCTTCTGCCTCTTCCACAGTCTCTGTGACTCAGTTTGTCCTTCTTATGGAACTCTTGGCATCCCAGAGTTTCCATTTTCTTACTTTCTATTCCCTATCTCTCATTCCACCTACTGCTTCCTGACTTCATCTCTACCAAGGTCACTTTTAAAGGCTGCCGATGTCTTTCTAACACTTAAGTCTATTCTTTTCTTGGTCTCATTGAAATATTCCACAATCCGTCTTCCTTGAACTTATCTATTCCTTCACTCTTCCAGTACTGAACCACATTCCTTACTACTTGATTTCTGTCAGCCTATTCTCTACAAATTAGTCTGAAACCACTTGTCCTGGCATTCACTGCCTGCCCTCCCCCAATGCCATCCTTATGCCCTTCTCTCCCATTGTTTCCTTGGAGGCTACTCGGATTGCCTGCATCCAACTCATTTTGGATATATCTGCAACCTGTGTTAATGTGCTTCGCTACAAATTTCTTCGAACTTTTCATGTATCCCTAAGAATGTGTTGTTGTTGAGAACCTACTGCTCTAGTTTGCATCCCATTGCTGTAATAAAACACTGACCAAAAGTAACTCAGAAGACGACAAGGTTTATTTGGCTTACAGGTTATAGTCTGTTATTCTATTAGCAAGAAAAACCAAGGCAGGGGACCTGGAGGCAGGAATTGAAGCAGGGACCATGGAGGGATGTTGTTTACTGGCTTGCCTTCAGGGTCACATCGTTACTTTACCAAGACTACATGACTAGGGATGATACCACCCACAGTAGGCTAAGTGCTTGCCCATCAATTAGCATTCAAGAAATGCCCCACAGGCCAGTCTAATGAAGTCAACTCTTCACTTGAGGTTCCTTCTTCATAGGTGCCTCTCGTTTGTGTCAAGTTGATAAAAACTAACTAGCAGCCCTAGCACATGGTAAATGCTCAAAAGTTATTTCTCAATACAGTACTATGCCTGGCTCTAACCACAATGTAAATTCACCCTTCTATTATGTTTGACTTATCATTATATCAAGTGCATTCTCAGGGAAACACAGCTTTTTTCAAAAGAGTGGCTCTATTGCGATGGGAAAAAGTGGATGGATCCTTAACACAAGGGTGTGAATGAAAATAGCCCCCACAGACTCATAGGGAGTGGCACTATTGGAGTTGTAGCTTTGTGGGAGTAGATGTGGTTTTGTTGGAGGAAGTATACTACTGGGGCTCAGGGTGGACTTTGAGATTTCAGAAGCTCAAGCCAGGCCTAGTGGCTCATTGTCGCTTCTTGCTGCCTGCAGATCCAGATGTAGAACTCTCAGCTACTTCTCCAGCACCATATCTTCCTGCATGCTAACAAACATATCATCATGATGATAATGGACTAAACCTCTGAACTGTGAGACAGCCTCAGTTAAATGTTTTCCTTTGTAAGAGTTGTCACAGTTATGACATCTATTCACAGCAATAAAACAGCATATAATCATGGCACACTGGTTTCAGTTCTTAAGAAGGAACAGAAAGTGACTGGAGAGATGGCTCAATGGTTAAGAGCACTGACTGCTCTTTCAAATCCCAGCAACCACATAGTGGCTCACAACATCTGTAATGAGATAGGATGCCCTCTTCTGGTGTGTCTGAAAACAGTTACAGTGTACTTACATATAATAAATAAGTAATAAATAAATAAATAAATAAATAAATCTTTTAAAAAAGGGCTAGAGAGATGGCTCAGTGGTTAAGAGTATTGACTGCTCTTCTGAAGGTCCTGAGTTCAAATCCCAGCAACCACATGGTGGCTCACAACCATCCATAATGAGATCTGATGCCCTCTCTGGGGTGTCTGAAGACAGCTACAGTGTACTTATATGTAATAAATAAATAAATAAATAATCTTAAAAAAAAGAAGGAACAAAGTAAAGAAGCTCAAACATCTCTGAATGTTATAGAAACCGTTACTCTGTAAATTACTGCAGGGCCTTTTGTTTTAAATGCTTGGGTTCCCTCTCCTGTGTCATTCATGATCCATGTCTGAAGAGGAATGATAAAGTTGTTTGAAGGAGGAATTAGCCATAGATTTCCCTTTTTCTTTAATTCCACTTATTGATTCTTGATACAGAAAAATACATCTGTGAAAAAATTCAATTTCTTACTCATTTAATAGTTTAGATAATTATCAAGAACTAAGGCTGCTAATAGTTTAAGTTTTACCTTTCTTCATAGATGTTTACATTATTGCTATAATGTTATTATTATTATGTTATTATTATACAAGATTGGGACATACGGCCCTAGTTGGCCTGTAACTTGATTTATGTACACAGGCTGGCCTTTAATTTGCAATAATTCTCCTGCATTTGTCCTATATGCTGGGATTACCAGTGTTGCTACCACACCTGAATACATACATTTTCATATATAAGTTTACTACAGACTATTCTGTTATTCAAGTACTTAAATAGATAGACTTTTTATAAAAATTGTAATAAAATACTATACCTGGATGCACACTGTTGAATTCAATTATTATATTTTACTTATGATTGTTATCTTCCATTTTTTGCCTTTCCTAATATGCTTCTTCTTTTTCTTTAGACCGTTATTCTATTTTCCCCAAGTTCCTTACTGCATCTTTTTATAATCTCTAACCAGCTCCTTACAGAGTCAGTCTCTCTTCCTGTATCCCCTTGTTTCCTATATGAAGAACTCATTGTGATAGTGTTACAATTGTATTTTCAGATTCCTTATCTATATCATATTCATAACTTCTTTTCATGAAATATTTGACTGGAATCAGAAGAATCCTGGAGTGGAACTCAAAGGAGATGGATCTCATCCAAGGATGAGTAATATCTTACAAAATTAACACCGGGAGGAAGGAACTCAGTCACATCTTATAAAACTGTGAGGCCCAGATCGCGTGCAAAGGCCCTGCTCAGTTATAACATTCTATAGTTATTTGTAGCTATTGGGTTATTGTCCTGATTTGATTACACTTTTTGTTTAAATTAACACAAGCCAGAATCATTTAGGGGAGAAGGTATTTCAGTTAAGAAGGTGCCTGGGTCATTAGAATGATCTGTAGGCAAGTTTGTAGGAAATTTTCTTGATGAATGAATGATTTGGGAGAACCTAACCAACAATGGGCCGCATCACTCCTAGCCATGTGGTCCTGGGTTGTATAAAGAAGCAGGCTAAACAACTCAGGTGGAGCAAGCCAGTAAGCAGCACCCCTCCATGGCCTCTGCATCAGCTCCTGCCTCCAGGTTCCTTCCCTGACTTCCCTCAGTGGACTATGGTTTGGCATTTATAAAGTCAAATAAACACTTCTGTGACCAAGTTGGTTTTGCTCATGGTCTTTATCACAGCAACAGAAAGGAAGCTAGAAACGTTATTATGTCCTCTTCCATTAAAAGGTCTCAGCATCCTTTTGTCTCTTATGAGACATTTTCCTTTGTTATATAGTTATAAGTAATTATATTTTAGAAACAACATACTATCCGTTAGTCTTGATTCATAGTATTCATATACGTATTTCATAGGACTGAATTCTGTAAAATCTATCCCCTGTAGCATTTCTATCATGTGACAAACGTTCATATGGCTGCATGGGGATTTATGTGGATATGAGAGTGTTCATCCAGAGAACTGAATTCAGTTATGACCTCAATAACTACCAATACAAAAATTTTTAAAAATTGCCTTTTACAAAATATGTAAAACTATTCACAATTCAGTTAAGCACAATGTTTTCTTATTTTTCTAAAGTCCATCAAACAGTTAAAAATATCAGAGCCTTTGTTCATATTATTTCGGGAGCTGGAGCCAAAAATAGAAGTAATATACTGGGATCTCAAAATAAATTTTTTATGCATCTGTAATTTCTACAGAAGAGAATGGAGCCATGAATACAAACAAAATTAGAGTAATAGATTATTACTATGAAAAATTTTGAGGTAAGAAAAAACTTATCCTTTAAAGCGTGTGCTTCCAGAACACCCTTGCATTAGTCAGGTAAGATTTGACCTTTGTTTCTTTATTTGTTTTGGTATATCATTTCCTCAGGTATTCCAGGCTGTCGTTATACTTATAATCATCCTGCTTCAGCCACCAAGTGCTGGAATTTCAGGTATGTACTATCATTACTGGCCCAAAATGTCAATTCTGTATCTTCAGGCTGAACCTACTGAGTTAGAGTTTAAAGGGTGGGATGGAGTATCTAGATTTTTCAGAAATGTATTCAGTATTACACTAGAGGTCCAAAATAAGTAAATAAGGCAAGCAAAATAAATACAAGAGGTAATTAATTTTAAAACAAGAATAAACATTTTATTAGTCATATCTATTAGAATTGTGAATACACAGAATCCTTAATAATACACAGGCTGTTAGAAAGGAATACATTCTAAAATATCACTGGATATGTTCATATAAGACATTCATCTTCTATATAAAATTAGAAGATAAAATTTTAGTTTTAATTAAGACTTATTTATTTATTTATATTTAAGGGGTTGGACATGCTTGTGCCAAGGTGCACATGTATCACATGACTGTGAATATTAGAGGAAGAGTTGTATGAACTGGTTCCTTTCTTCTACCATGTGGGATTGAACTCAATTTGTCAGGTTTGGTAGCAAGCCCCTTATGCACTGAGCTATCTCACTGGCTTGAAAATAAAAATTTTAAAGTACCACACATAATGAATGGCATTAAAATTGTCAAATAGCTATGAAGATTTTTTAACTAAGATAGGTAATAATTCCACATAAAACTATGAAGCTCCATGAATATAAATTAAGAAGACATAAATAAAATGGAATTAATATGTCATGATAGTTTTCATGAATTTAAAGGCAAAAATATCTATAGATTTTAAAAAATCTTCCTACAGTGTTGACTCTCCTCACATCTACTCAGTATTCCACTAGAGGTCTTGGATAAATAAATAAATAAATAAATAAATAAACAAGGCAAGCAAAATAAATGTAAGAAGTAATTATGAAGGCATCAACCTTTGAATATTGACCTATAGATCCAATGTAATTCCAAACAAATCTAAGCATCTTAAAAAAAAATTTGACAAGTGATTTCAAAATGCATGTGGGAATGCAAAGAGTGACTAGTTAGCATGGTCTTGACAAATGAGAATGAACTTGTAGATTTCTAATATAAGACTTTAGATTTATGAAAGCATAGAATACAAAAATAATGTAAGATGAGTGGCTGAATGGAAGACCTAAAAGCTAAAGGGTTCTGTGGTTTGGATGAGGACATCTTCATAATATAGAAAGGCAGGGATAATTTTGAAGTAAATACTACTTCATAATTTGAATATTTACAGAGCAGAAAACCACTCTTGATACCTTCCTCATACTAGATACCAAATCCAATTACAAATGGCTCATGAACAAATATGTGAAAGATAAAAGAATTTCTAGATGAAAATTTCTCTCATAGGAAAATAATTTTGTAAACTAGGAAGAAAGTTTTAAAACAACTTTATAAGAAGCAACAAGCAGAAAAGAACAAAGAGCCACACTGATGCATTGAAGTTAAAGAACTTCTATTCATGTCAAGACATCATTTGAAATGTAATGTACCACATATCTGAAGTATAACTAAAACACTGCAAATCAGGGACTGTTTAACACTAAACACTTACTTAGAGAAAAAGAAAAGCCTCAAATCAAATATAAGTTTTAATCTTATGAATACAGGGGAAAAAGAGAGAGAGAAGAGGAAAAGTTTCCAAGTGAAAAAGGAAGGAAACAATAATGATAAAAGCAGAAGTCAATGAAATTGAAAACAGAAGAACAAAAGAAATTAAATAAATTAAAAATATATTCCTCAAAAAATTAATAACATTGATTACTTTCTGGAAAAATGAATAAAGAGGGAAAGACTGAAGAGATAACTCTTCAATGTTAGGAATCAGATTGGAGTTCTCACTGTGGACACTATAAATGATAAGAGAATAAAAGGAAACACTGCAAATATCTTTTACGCTTGTTGAATTCCTTTGGAAAGCTTGGAATATGTTTATATAAATAGAAGTAAACCTAAAGTTATCCTAGAACATGTCCAAAGCAGAATTACTATGATGACCCCAAAGTCAGAGGCAACCAAAATAACATTATCTCTTGGCATTGTTCTTGCTATAGGCAGATTCCTGCTATAGGCAGATGGTAAGGCTCTTCTGATGAAGATTCCATGCACTTTGAATGCAGGGCATAGCTAAATAAACTTCAGCTGACCAGGAAACTCTCACCCTGCTGGGTACCTTATGTAATGCCAGAAGGTAACACAGACTGATGGGGAAATCAATTATCTCATGCAGAGCTGAACCTACATGCTACAATACTGACCTGCCTAACATGATAGTCCCACTGGAGTAATAGTGGCATAGTGGTTATACTGGTAACCAACTGCCATACGACAAGCTATGAGGCCTGCTCCATACAAGGGATTTCATGTCTGATACTGGTTAGAAGTCCATGATTGGAAAGACCATAGACCCAAGGAACAACCTTGTGGTTTTGATAGGTGATCTTGTTGTGAAACTACCTTCTAAATATTCATGTGTAGATCTATCCATTTGTGTTCCTTTCAACTTTGGTCAGAAAAGCTTTGTGCAGTGCATAGTGGTTAATATAGTGACTCATAACTAGTTAAAATGTCACTTATAACTAATAATGAATGCTTGACTGCAGATAATCATCTACATTTACTTCTCCCATTCAAGATGGGAACATTGTGGACATTGGGGCATAAAGAATGTATGAGCTGACAGATGGAGCAGAGAAACAAGGAATGCTGAGTTTTAGACATTATATATCTGTCACATGGACCAACTCAGTGGTTGTAGATGACTTGGAGCATTTTGGGAATATTCATATTATACTATACCAACATTTTGTGTTATTTATTGTTTATTTGACCCTTAACTTGGGGATATTATCTTAACTATCTCTGGTATCTACACTTTTCATTTTGTTTTTAATATTTATTTATTTTACATGTATGAATGTTTTGTCTGTGTTCCATGTGTATGACTGTAATTTTTATCATTTAAGAATTCTCTATATTTCTATATGTAGACTTAGCTTTTATTTTTTTCTATTTTTTTCTTATTAAAAGTGGGTTTTAACACATATGTCATTCATTTTCTTTTAAGCACCCTGCTCTGACATCGTAAGGTAAAAATAATTGCTAGCAATTGTGCCTTGATTAAAGGTTAAAATGAAAGGAGAAAATCACAGGAATAAGGAGCCTGGTTCATGAGGTTTGCATGGATTCAAGCTGGGATAACGTGGAAACAAAGATCTATGATGTCCACTCATGAAAGCTGTTACACTAAAAGAAGACACTCATGAGTCCTGATGGTAAGTGAATGAGAACAGGTAAGAAATGCATGCACACATGAATGAATAAATGAATGAGTGAGTGAGTGAGTGAGTGAGTGAGTGAGTGAGTGAGTGAGTGAATGAGGAAAAAAGATAGCTTTTGTTTTTTTTCTCAGTGGGATGCTAAGAGCTTACTTATTAGTATGGAGATAGGTGTTCTTAAAAACTATCATTTTGTAACCATTACAATGCATATCAATAAATATCAAGCAAGGGGATGTAAATCAAGAAAAAACCAACAGAGATGCTAAATCTAGAGGAAATTTTGATGAAGATGAGTGTATTATTGGCTTTAAAGTTTCCTCTCCCACACTTATTCCTTTCAAGGTAGAAAGTGGACAGGATCTTGCCTGTCAATGAAAATGTTCATCTCTAGTGAAGAACAATTGGGTTTTCGGTGTCTCCACATATGGCGCTTAGGAAAATTGTGATGTTACTTTTGGAATATTCTAGCCTTGAAAAAGCAAACTTGAGTCTCATGACGAGAACATGACAGATAGTGCCAAATTAGGAGTGGTCTGTTAAAAAGAGAGAGAATAATGTGGTTCACAAAGGATGATGTCATAAATGGTAACATAAGGGTGTAGAAATATTCCAGGGTCAAAATAAGGCATGAGTCCTGACCATAGACTGGGCTTTCCTGGACCATAACCTTAGGCTGAACTGACTTTGGTCTGGATTTTGTCCTGGAGCAGAGTGGGCTTTGAGGGATGTTCCCAGTCAGCTTCCATCGAGACACAAAGAGCAGGTTATATTAAAACATTACTGTAGCTGATAAACGTGCTGTGGTTTTAAAATAACTATATGTACGTTTGCATGAATGAATATATGGGAGATAAAGAGGTGACAAATCTCATATGGAAACAATAAAGGCAACCAAATAAACCCAGGAAAAACATATTCATTCCTTTCTCTTTATGAGAATTTTCCAGAGGTTAAGTAGAGAGGAGGGCCTACCTTTTTAAAAAAAAAAAAAAATGTATGAGAAATTACCATTCTTAGGGAAGTCCCGAGTCTGTGGACAAACAGTATTAATATTAACAGTATTTTGTTTTAGATTAATTGGAGGCTCTTGATATTTTGTTGAAAATTGAGTCTTGTGTACTTTATTTAAGCAGATTAGGAATCTGGGCCGCAGGAATGAAACACACTTCACCATTTGGCATATCTGATAAGATTTAGAAATATAAGCCATGCTAGACATCACAACTGAACCCAGTACAATGTCACTAGGGCAAACTATCCTGTAGAAAACACAATGTGCTAGTGATACAAATGGATGCCATTGACTGCCATACAACCCAGTCTACAGTAGTTACTTCTACATCTTAAGCAGGTTTAACAAAAAAGATACCAAGAATATTCATTGGGCTGGGTTTTTGTTACCACTAAATTTAGTTTGCAGATCCTGGAACATCTTTATTTTTTTAGACATAACATCTTTTTGTAGAGAATCAAAATATGCAAAAATGTTACTGGTGCCTTTTAATTTTTATTCTTCACCTTGTCTTTAAAGGAGCTCTGTCTTTGGCCCAGTCCTGACACCAGTTCCCTTTTATCCTTAGTAAATTTATGAGGATCCATAACAGAGACTGAATGGCTGCTTTCATTTTACTGTTTCTTCCCAGGTTCTAGGATACACAATCTTTCTACAAGGCCCCATTTAAGTCTTACTTGTACAATATTAGGAGTGTACTGTCTACCTCTTGGGTTGATGCCTGCATATAAAGGGATGCAAGATATTAGTTAACTCGCCAAACAGGCCTGGTGGCAATCCTCTTCCAGAGGGCTTATGTTTTATTTTATGAAAAATTGTACCTAATTTGAAACTGTTTATTTGCATGAGATGTATTAATAAAACCTGTTTGTCTTTCTCCCATTCCCCATCTTTGCATGTCTGACTGCCCGATTTCTGTGGCTGAAATAGTTTTATCCCCCACTGCTACACTTCTGTACCACTAAGAAAACTAGTTCTGCCCTCTGCTTACCTCTGCCAACCTTACGGCCCTTTATGGTTTTCACTTTGCATATATAAGAACATATAAGAAAGATGATGGTGGTATTATATTCTTCTCAGCAAATATGAAGTACTATTTAAAAACATAGACATGAGGTCAGCCTTCCTGAATTGGTATCCAAATTCCATCCTTGTAATTTCATGATTTCATACAAATCAGTATCTCTGTGCATGTAGGAGACTGACATAGCACTCAAACCTTACAGTCTCCATGGGGATTCAAACACATAATCCTTAATAAATCTTTGGCAAAAAATATTTCTGATAAACCTTGACTGTATGTAAGCTGTTATTACTTGCCAGTGCAAAGCAAGGCTATAGCCGTGAAGTTAAACCTTGGCATAGTTCTGAAGCTTGATAGCTATCAGATTTACTTAAAAAAAAAAAAAAAAAAAAAAAAAAACAACTCTCCAAGTTTGGTTCTCTTGTATGCAAATGAGAAATAAAATGAACTCTTTCACTGGGCCTTGAGAGGATAAAACATTATGTAATAAATGTAAAACACCTAACACAGACCCTGACAAATGGTGGGCGGACAACAAATGTTCTCTGCTTCCTTTCCTCCCAGTTTCTTAAAGTAGACACTGTGCAGAGTGACTGGGGGCTGGCTGCTAAGCCATGCTAGATGCAGAAAGGAAACTGTGTTTCAGGCTTTGCACACTGAACTGAGTCGGACAGAAACCCAAGCAACTTCTATTATTTAAGTGTTGATCGTGCCTAGATAAAGTATATGTCACTTTCCAGGTCACACTCACCAGGACGGCTAACAGCAAGCCTCACTGTTTTAATTGTGTATTTTCTACATGATTAGTTTTAAATATAGATGGTAATTAATGACATAATTTAAGGTCTTAAGGTTTTTCAATCCCTGACTCATGTTCACTGTGCAGAAAGGTGACATATACTTGGCATTAGCCTTGGGCAGCAAACTGTTTGCCTTGTTCGTTGGAAGTCACCTCAAAGTAAAGGCTGCTAGCTTGAGTTATTTGAGTCACTCTACAAGAAGATGATAGCATTTAGAGATAGGAAGGAACAGCAGTGTCCTGCTTACATTTTTTTGTTATTTGACACAAGCCAGGGTCATCTGGGAAGAGGGAATAACAACTGAGAAAATGTTTTCAATTAGGTAGGCCTGTTTGCAAGCCTTAGGAGGAGGAGGAGGTCAGATTTTAATGGTTGATTTGGGAGGGTCCTGCCCACTATGGATGGTGCCACCCTTGGGCAGATGATCCTGAGTTGAGTTAAAAATCAAGCTATGCAAGCCATGAAGAGCAAGGCAATAAGCAGAGCTCTTCCATAGCCTCTGTTTTACTTCCTGCCTTGAGTTCCTGCCCTGACTTCCTTTCATGATGGACTATAGGATGTAAGGTCAAATACATCTGTTCTTCCCCATTTGCTTTTGGTTGTAATGTTTATCACAGCAATAAGAACCTGACTAGGGCAATCAGCCTTGGCACTGGGACCTTGGGTTTTGTCTAACTCCTCTGCCACATCCCGCTATGTTATCTAGTTAAATACTCAGCTCTCACCCTCAACCATCTAGTCCCTAGAAATGTAAGAAACTATGAAGCTAGGAATACTTGAGTTTGAATCCTGGCATTATAGTTGATACACACACACACACACACACACACACACACACACACACACACACATACATCCTTCTAAGCTTTAATTTCATATGAATCAGGGAAATAAACTTTAACCAGTGATAAATTTCCTGTTTTCAGTAAAGTGTTCATGCATAGCTTCTGGTGTATGCTAGGTATTAATAAGCAATGCTTGCTTTTCCTTTCTTCCCCAAGGCTTAGTTTTATCATCTGTAAAATGAACCAGTTGAATGTAGCAGCTTCAGGCTCTAACGTTCTATCATTTCCATAGCTACACTGTTGAGCAGAAGATCAGAGAGACCTGGGTAGCTGTTGGTATGTCTTCATCAAGAAGAAAGGCATGCTGTTGTTGGGAAGTTGGGATCACAGGCTTTCCTCAATGGATGAGTCGGAAGCAAAGACTTGCCTAGGACAGATTAGGTGGATGTTTTATTTGTGTTCTGTTGTGTCTACAGATGGGCTACTGATGGTAATCAGATCCCAGGGCATTAGTCAGACACTCTGTCTAGTAAATAACAAGAACTGATTCAGGGATACAGTCCAGCTGGCAAAGTTACCTTTGGGGTAAAACACAAAACACAAAGGACTGATCTCCCTTCGTTCAAACTGTGTCTAATTGTTCATCCATAGAGAACATCAATAGTCCCTTAATTTACATGAATTTTTATTAATTTAAAAATTAAAATAGAGATTAAAAATAATCCATGGGTCTTGATATAGATTGAGAGCACACACCAGGGTGCATAAATGTGCATCACAGGGCTGTGAGCATATGCTCTGGGGTGTAGGATCATTTTAGGTGATGGGGAATATTTCAGTTTGGTTTGATTTCATTTTATGGTCTGCATTTTCTAAATTTTCTGTAACTATTATGAACTGTGTTGGTACTGAGGAGAAAAAAAGTGAGTTATGAATGTTGCAAGAAATTCTCATGGAGACCTAGAAAAGTTGCTCATAGGTAAATCATATACTGTCTAATTCATGCTAAGAATGGAAGTCTTTCCTCCCACCATAATAGTTTCCCAAGAAAGAAAGATTAAATGTTCCTCTAGGGAGCTTCACCTACAGAATAAGTACACAGAATGACTGTGGTGCCACATTCTTACCATTCAGCTCTGGAAACATTCTGCCTCTGAGCATGAACTGTGTGAGCACTCTATATTTTATTTGTCTGCTCACAGTGTGTGCATGCTGCTAACTTTGTTCATCCAAAGAACACTGACTTAGTAGATGTCATGTAGAGGATCACAAGGCTCAAGATTTTAATTACAGCTTCATTTGCCTAGCTGTGGGACCTTGAAAAATTACTTGATCGTTGGAACATGTATAGAATGGGCATGATAAAAATACACTCTACAAATTTCCCTTTTGTGAATCCAATGAGACAATAAAAAGGCCCTGATACAGAGTGAGGACTCCTTCCCCCTCTATTTTTCTTTGCAACTTTAGGCTGTTGAGTGAACTTGGGTAATGGGTTCAGTATGGAAATGAGTTCTGTAGGGTGTTTGCAGTGGGTTTTGACTTTTCAAAGATCAAGTTAAGATTGGGCTAAGGCAAGTACCATATTCTCGGAGCAACTTAGTCAACAGACTGTGTTTAATCAACTAAGCAAAAGACCTGGGTCTACATTAGTCCAAAAGAACAGTAAGGCCTATTTTTAACAGCTGTAACAAAACCTCTTGTTTCCCCTCTTCCGCAGTGTCCTGTGACATGCTACAGTTCTTCTATGTTGAATGAGTTGTTTCTTAATACTCTTCTTGGTGCTAACTCATAGCTTTGCTTCTGATGAAAACCTAATCCAGAATTTGAAATTGTCTTGGTGACTGCAAACATATGCTTCATGTAAGTGTTTTAAATGGACTATTAATTTTCAGTATTAAAAGAGTGTTAAAAGAGAAAATATTGTGTTTATAGCCCAAAGTGTAATTTAGACTGTCTCCTGACAATCTCCTAGTCCTCTAAATAATATGAAAGGAATGATTAAGGTTCAGAAGAAACACAACTCAAAGACATTTGTAAAAGCTGTCAGCAAATAGTTTTCAAGAATTATTGTACCAAACTGAGTACTTTAGATTGTTCTCCGAGATCTCAACACCAAAACTTCGGTCCACAGATCTTATTTCATATTGGTGATTACATTGACTCTAGAGAGTCAAAACACTCTCTGAATTCAATATATTCTAAATTAATTTTCCCCTTCTTGATTCTCATCTTATAATCCTCTCAATGAAAAACTTTGAATACACAAAGGTAACATCTTAGGGCCTTTTGATGTACTGCTACCTCAGTATCCAACTGTCTGACTGTTACACACATACAAAGAATCTTCATGACTCCAGATCCTGCCTTCTGAATTCTCCCAGTTTGTTCACTGTCCAATTACGTTTGAATCACTGCAGGAGCTGGTGGTTCTCATGGTCTTAGTCTTTTTATCCCTTATCAACCCTCATATCTGGGACCTTCATAAAAATACATCTAAGCATGGATCCCTATGGTGCTGTATTCTTTAGCGGACTCAACATCTGCTTTGGAACTTCTTAGTTCAGCGAACAAAGTCTTGAACATGTTGGCTTCTGCCTACTGATCTAGACTCTTCTTTTGGAACTTGGCACCTGTGTCCTATCTATGCCCCTTGCAACAAACACAGGACTCTAATGGTTCACTGTCTTCAGATGTCGTGGCTGCTAGGAAGTCTTAAGAAATGGACAAGGTAGCTAGTATTACCCAACGGCAAAGCTATAAAGAGGAAGCTTTTGGAATCAGTTAGTAAGTTTGTTTCAACGTCAATTCTATAGGTTTATTTTTTTATATGTGTGTGTGTGTTTCACCTGTATGTATGTAAGTGCACTGTGTACATGCCTAGTGCCCCCATAAGTCAGAATGAACATGTTGAGCATGGTACCAACTATGGACTATGAGCTAGCTTGGCTATGCTGGACTCCTATCCTTGCCTCTGTTGTACAGGTACAGAGGGTGGCATTAGAAGTTTTCTTTCTTATCTCCTGAGAGGCTCCGACAATACCTGACTAATACAGATGTAGAGGCTCACAGCCATTCATTGAACTAAGTACACGGTCCCCAATGAAGGAGTTAGAGAAAGGTTCTATGGAGCTGAAAGGTTTGCAGCCTCTTAGGATGAACAACAATTACTAACTAGTACCCTCAGAGCTCCTAGGGATCCAACCACCAATCAAGGACTATACATGGTGGGACTGAATGTTCTGGCAGCATGTGTATAGTATAGTAGAGGGTCGCAAATTCGATCATCTATAGGAGGAAAGGACCTTGGCCTTGTGAAGGTTTTGTGCCCCAGTGTAGGGGAATGCCAGGGCCAATAAGTGGGAGAGGGTAGGGTGGCAGGTATGGGGCAGGGAGGCAAAAGGGGTTTGTTCTTGTTGTTTTTGTTTGGTTGTTTGTTTTTTGGAGGGGAACCTGGGAAAGAAGAAATTTACATGTAAATAAAGAAAATATCTATTAAAAAAAAAAAAAAAAAGACAAGCCAGGCAGTGGTGGTGCACGCCTTTAATCCCAGCACTTGGGAGGCAGAGGCAGGTGCATTTCTAAATTCGAGGCCAGCCTGGTCTACAGAGTCAGTTCCAGGACAGCCAGGGCTACACAGAAAAACCCTGTCTCAAAAAACAAACAAACAAAAAAAACAACAAAAAAAGACAAAACAAAAAACTTTTTTTTTTTTTTGACAAACAGAT
>JADRCD010164308.1:3039-24730 GCA_019843815.1 Montemys delectorum | reverse complement strand
ATTTCTTTCTTGGCTTAGTCTATCGTGCTATGTAACCCTTTAGCCTTTTGTTGTGTGACAGTGAGATGGAATGTGTATATTCATGTGTATGTATGTTCATACATGTAGGTATGTGTACCTATGCATGTATGTGTATGTATGAGTATATTTTGTCTGTATGCATGTGTATATTTTTATAAATGTGTATGTGTATACATGCATGTATATATATAGATCTGTGTGGGCATATTCTTGTGTGCTTGTGTGCATGCATGTGCATATTTGTGTATGTGTGTGCACATGTTAGTATGTATATATATATATGTGCATACATGTGTTTAGATGTGTGTATGTGTATATGTGTATACATGTGTACATGTGTGTGCACATGTGAATATATGTGTATTTATGTGCTGCATTTCTTTTTCTTCATGTGCCAAATAGTGGCTTTGACACTTCTGCAGTTGATTTAATTAGTTCAGTTAATTTATTCATCATTTGAGGGGCATATGCAATACATACAAATGAATGCTAATTTGTGAATTAATATTTTAAGCTAAGGCTTTTTGCCCTTTTCAAAAAGAAGTGTGCTTTAATGGCGGTGGAATTCAAGCCCTGAAGCTGCTTTCTCCTCTCACTTAAGCCAGGTAAACTCCCACCTACCAGCCAGTTTCTCAAGTCTTGAGTGTTTCAGCCCCAGCCACATTTTAGCCCTTAGCAGGGGTCACCAGGCACTGAAAAGCCACTTTGTTCTTTTCCTCGTGGCTCCTTTTGTCCTGAGAATCTGTGAGCGACTTGGCTGCCCTTCCTCTTCCTCTGTGTCTTTCCTTTCTTACCCCTGGGCTCTGGGCACAGTCAGGGCAGCACCCAGAGGAAAGTGCCTGGCAGACTCTGTGCATTGCCACTCTGCTGCCAAGGTCTGTGTTACCACCAGGCCCTGGGAGACCCTTATGTAGACCATCAAAGCAGGAAACTTTGTTTGCCACCCACAGCCATGGAGCCAGACGGCTGATGCACTATTGTGGGATCAGGGCATGAAGATCCTGCTTCAGGGAAGGGGCTTACTCTCTCCCCGTGTGTTTGCCATTCTGAGTACAGGAGAAATGCCGCAGCAGCTACATTCAAGGATTTACACTCTCTCACAGTAGCTCCTCTCCTTTCTTCTTCTTAGTAAAACCCCACAAAAGCTCATCACCTCTCCTTGAGTGTACCACACTGTGGGGCCCTGGGGCAACCTGCTGTTTGAATCAGAGTACCTGGAAGACTGAGTGACCATTGCTCATGTTTCAAAGTCCTGTCCTGTTTGAGCATCACCCTTTGTAAGCACCCCAACAGGAAAGCATGCAGACAGACTGAGGAAATGACTCTGTCTCTTAAGTGCTTGCCAGACAAGCATAAGGCCTGAGTTCGAGCCCCTTCACCCATGTGAAAAACTGCATTGGTCTCAAAAAGCAGGGTGGGCAGTACCTGAGGAACAAGAGCCAAGGTTGATCTCTGTCTCCACATGTATACACACTCACACACACACTCACATACACACTCACAAACACACTCACACACACACACTCACAGACACACACACAAACACTCTCTCTCACATACACACACACACACTCTCTCTCACACACATACATACTCACACATACAACACACACACACACACACACACACACACACACACACACACATCCTTCCCTTGCCTACCCATTCTACCCCTAGGTAGAGTGACCACTGTTTCCTAATCTCTTAACATTACATAACTGTATTACGGAGGGTGGGGTTAGACAGTGTTTAAAAATAGACACCCAGTACAGAGACTGCATGGCTCAGGTCTAGCCTCTCCATCCTGGAGACAGGGAGAGGGGCCACGGTTACTTAGAATGATGGCGGACTTCCAGCTTCTAACTTACCTCTCACCTGAGACATAGCTGTCTGCTTTTTTTTAAAAAAAAAAAAAAAAAAAAAAAAAAAGCCTGGTAAGTGAGCTCTCTCTCCCCAGTGCCCACTCCCACCCCCACTAATGGGGTGCTGGTTGGACAAGTTTAGGATCAGGGTATACTGAACTCAAAGGCCTGGCAACCTTTGTATCTCTCTTCAAACTGAACAACCCTTAATTTGGTAATAGAGACCATTCCCACAGAGGCTCCTAAAACTCCCATACCTCAAGGAGAAGACAGACTGTGGCTTCTCTAATCCCCTCACCATCTCAGAGGGTCTTTCTCTCCTTGTTCCTTGACAGAAGTCTCTCTTCGCCAGTTGATTCTGTCAGCTGTGTGTGAGATTGTCTCTGTTGCTACATTTTCACTGAAGAGGTTTCCTGCATTATAATTCTTCAGTTGACAGAATGAACCTGATCAAGACCCCTAAGTCCTCACTGCTGCTTTGACTTCTCCATCTGTATAATGGGCATGATGCAATGATCCTTGCTTTATGGACTAGAAATGGCCCAGTGGGAACTTTACAACCTCTTGCTGGTGCCAGATCCTCAGAGCTTACCATGAATCTGAACACGTGGGTCATCGGCGGTCTGCGACAGACTCCAACATGGCTGTTATCGATGATGCCTTGATCCTGTGTTCAGTGCCTGCTTATTTGAAGCTCAGAATGGACTGTGTTTCAATAATGCTTCCTTTCTTGGCCATGCTATTTTTGGTGAGAATCAACCACACATTATTCTGTAATCCTCATCATTTAGTTCTTTTGTCTTTAAACAAACATCAGTTAACAAAGAAGAAATAACTTTCAATTTTGTAAATGTAAAGTATTTCATGTGCATACTGAAACTTTTCATTTTCCAAGTGAAAATATTATGGCTTGCCGTAAAATCCCTTCTCATTTGGAAACCTTTGAGAACAAATGAAAACTCTGAGTGAGCTCATAGTAATAGAACTCAAATGACCAAGATTCGTTTCTTAACACTTACAGTTATTGCACTAGTACTGTTCATTAAGAATCTGTGGTCCTAACGTAGAAATGGGTGGTACCCCTGGGACTGGAGATGTGAACAGCATCAGAGGCAGGCAGGAACAGTGCACAGCTGTGAAGAAATAATTCTTCACAGGAGACTTACAATCAAATATAGGAGTGTTGGGTGTTAAAGCAGAATTGCCACTCTTTTGAAAACTTCTGTATTAGTCTTGTATCCTGGCAACGGCACATCTGATATAGGATACTTGTGAAGTAAAACAGGGTTAGTTAGTTTGACTCATAGATATGGAGGGCTAAATACAAGACTGGTTGGGGCCATGAAGTTGAGGCTCTAGAGAGAAAGGCAAGTCACAGTGGGTGTCTTAGTCAGGGTTTCTATTCCTGCACGAACATCATGACCAAGAAGCAAGTTGGGGAGGAAAGGGTTTATTTAGCTTACTTCCATATTGCTGTTGATCACCAGAGGAAGTCACTAGACAGCAGCCCTCCCTCGCCATAGATTTGTGGCCATCAGTAACATAGAGTAATGCCTCAAGCCCCTCCACAGGTAAAGGACATGACCTATGGTCACATAGCCTGCAGACGGATCTCCATTTTAATAAGGCACCTAAAGGCCTGGAGGATTAGCCAATAAACTTTCCTTTCCAGACACTCCTCCCTGCAAAAGTATTTAACCTCAGGCCGGCCCCTGAGAAGTGGGGTACGGCTTTATTCATCTACTTTCTGCCATGATAATAAATGTCTTAATACCATGGACTGCCTCTCAGTGCTCCTAGCCATGACAAGCATATTGAGGGAGAAAAAAAGAAAGGAAGAAAGAAAAAAGAAAAGAAAGAAAGAGAGAAAGAGAGAAAGAGAGAAAGAAATCCAAGTTGATAAGAAAACAGGAGCTAAAGAAAGCTCTTAGGCTGCAGAGCTGTGAAAAATGTTTGGGTCCCAGGCAGTCATAGTGAAAGGAGAGCAATATAACAATATGTCCTGATAAAAATCACTGAACTTAAAGGACAAAGAGAAAAATCCTATAAAGTTCAAGGTAGAAAAAAATTATCAATGTTTAAAAAAAGGGGGGGCATTATTATTTGAGCTTTATTCTGACAGTAGAATGGACTGGAAGAGACCAGAATCATGTCACTATGAACCCCCAAGAGGAAGTATGTGCCTGGAATATTTTATGTGCAGCCAAGGTTGTAGTCATATGCTGGGGTGGAAAAAAAATGTCATTCATGGGCTTGTGATAAGTCAGAGCAAGTGTGTGCCTGGCTCTCTGTGTACTTTGTGAAGCAAACACTTGAGGAGAGATTCTAAATAAACAGATATTGGAGTGGCAAGCAACAGCCAATGTTGATATAAGCATCTATGTGCAGCCTAGAGCTAGTGAAGACTCTGATGTGTGAAGGGTTACTATCTATTGAATTGGGGAACAGCAGGGCATCCCTGAGTGCTATGAACACTTTCGCATCTCGAGTGAGAGTAATTCAAGGTGTTAGACACCCTTGTGTTAGACAATCAGCAGCCACCAAGGCCATCCTGGCTGTGGCTTTGTTAGTCTCTGTTTCATAAACCTGATTTTATTTCAGACAACAGAGGGTGAGTTTTAGGAAGGAATTTTATCACAGAGCTAAGGGAGGTTTTTACTGCAGGATGCAGGCAAGCAGAGCGCCCATGAGAGGAGTTCCTAGGAGGTCGCCACTGAGGAGCTTTGTCTAGGGGCTCGCATTACAGTGAAACCAGGGAGGTGGGCTGATTAGCCTAGCCGACCAAACCACTGGCCCAGATGGCATGCCCATGTACCTCTTTATCATGTTTCAGAGCCTGGAGTTTCAGTGGACATCTTCAAGGGACAATGAAATGCCTGATCACACAGAGCTTCTAGACAGCGGTGCTCATGAGGTTGCTGTTGCTGTCTCCCTCGCCTGTGTGTGTATGCACACGTCTATGACAAGGTTACTCCAAACAATTTCAAATAGAACCTAAAAAAAAAAAAAAGATTTATTTTATTATCATGTGTGTCTGTGTGGACATCTGTGTATGTGTGGGCTTGTGCATATAAGTTCAGGATCCAAAGGAATCCAGAAGAGGACATCTTATCCCCTGCATCCGGAATTATAGGTGCCTGTGAACTTCCAGATGTAGACCTAGACTAGGGGTGCACAATGAGGCCCCTTCTCAAAATAAAAATGAACTATGGGTAGGATTAGAGATATGGCTCAGAGCTTAAGAACACTGGCTGCTTTTCCAGAGGTTCCAGGCTAGATTCCAGGTGCTCATATGATGGTTCATAACTTTGTATGCCTGGTACTGGCAGAGGCCAGGAGAGAGCATTGGATGCCCCAGAACTGGCCTCAATCATGCTTGTGAGCCACCGTGCGAGTGCTGGAAATGGAGTCAGAGTTACCTGGAAGAGAAGCCAGGCTTCCTAACAGCTGAGCCATCTCTTCAGGCTTGATTGTCATAATCTTATATCTCATAACCTTTAATAGTACCAAACACAGCAAGATCTTGTGGTAGGTTCTAGAACAGCCATCATTTAAAAGCAAAGATGAGTGACAGCTGTATCTACAGCTGCAATGGACACAACACAGATAGCTCTGAAAAATGTGAATGTGTGACCGGGAGTCCCACAGACCATCACCCATGTTCAAAAGAGAATGAAATGTCACATTCTGATGAAAGTCAGTATAAAAACACTGTTTTCCTACCAAAAGACTCAGGCCCGAGGCTCAGATCCCCTGCCTTCATTAGTCCTGATGAAGTTGCCTAGACAATTTCCTCCCTAAATATCTTTTCATGATGTTACTTCTTTTTCAACTTTCTCTGGCTGTTTACTGATCCTTAGAAAATAAATCAAATCCCTGGGCTTGTTCTTTCTGCTGACACTGGGGCATTGAGGTGTGTCTTTGAGCACAGTGGATCCTTTTCCAAGGAGGTAGAATCCTGGAAACTCGGCCACTAAGGCTGCCCCAAGTCAGTGACTTTGGGATTCTTGCTTCCTGCATTTGAAGAATCAAATTTATAGACCATAGAGGATGAGTTTTAGTGAGAAATCTATTATAGGTCCATTGGTCCAAACTGGGCAGAAGGGGAGGCTCCAGTGCAGTGCTGGGTGGGACAGAAAATAGGGCATCAACAAGCTGATGATAGTCTTTTTAAAGGACCAGTGGTTGAAGGTGAGGTAAGATATGAGGAAAGGGTGGCTTCTTAAGCCATTTCACCCAACCATGTCTCCAGGTGTCGATGTATCAGGTACCCAGGTGTCTGGGAGTCAATGTATCTGGTACCCAGATGCCCAGGTTCTAAGATGCTCAGGTGAACAGTGCCTCCTCTTGCTTTCAGTCACATGGCTATGTAGAGTCTCTGGGCAGAGCTGCTCATTTTGGAGAGGACTAAGCAGTAGGAATCAGAATTCTCCCCTAGCAACCCATCCTCCATCAAGGATGTTCTAGGAACCACTCTTTTGGAGCCTCTGACCTATCTAAGAACTGTTTTTCTCTTGTCCTCATCTCTACCTCTCTAGACTTGTAGGACCACTCTTCTCTCAGATTTGGCTCTGTCTGGGCTGAGTTCCTTGTCAGACCACAGCAAGTACCTGTCTGCAGGTTCTGTTTCAGGCACACACATTTACTAGTGAAAGAAACTTGATTTGCTGAAGCAGAATGGGATTCAACATAAATCGATCCAGGAACACACAATGCTTCCTAGTGTCCTTCTACACTGCTTAGCCCCCTTTCCTGGATTGCCCCTGACTTCAGACATGGTCCTCTTCATTCTAGAATTTTTAGAAAAAATTCCACTCTATCTCTCTTCCCTAGAGAAATTTTACATACTTCTGGGTCTATAGGAATGTAAAATAGGCACACGCCTAACATTTGCTAGCAGTAAATTATAGGGACTTATTTTAAAGTAGCTCTCAGTATACACATAATTTTACCATTTATTAAAATGAAAGCAAATTTGCATACTAATGAGATAGATGTACTCATGTGTGTTTTACATAAAAAATTAAACCTTGGCTAAAGTTTGGTACTAGAGGACATAGATCATCTTCAATATTTTTCAGAGTTGATCGATACTTTGATTTTCTAGTCCTTGATGGTATTGAGAAGGCCACTTTGCATAAATACTTAGTACAAAATGGCAGAGGTATGTCTACAGCCATTTCAGAAATTATTGGAATTCTGTCCTAATCCTAAATCAAAGTTCCTTGAATGATTTTTTTTTAAATGAAAGGCAAGTCAGCAACTCAAACAACAATCTTAAAATGTTTGTTTATTTTCATTATTTTATGTGTATGTGTCCTTTGTCTGCCTGTGTGTCTACACAGCACATGCATGCTGGGTGCCCATGAAAGTCAGAAGAGGTTGTTGTGGGAGCTGGGATCTGAACCTGGGCTCCTGAGAGAGCAGCCTATGCTTTTAACTGCTGAGCCGCCTCCTCCTCCTCCTCCTCCTCCTCCTCCTCCTCCTCCTCCTCCTCTTCCTCTTCTTCTTCTTCTTCTTCTTCTTCTTCTTCTTCTTCTTCTTCTTCTTCTTCTTCTTCTTCTTCTTCAAAGATTTATTTATTTATTTTATGTATATGAGTACACTGTATACATATACATGTAGCTGTCTTCAGACACCAGAAGAGGGTATCAGATTCCATTACAGATGGTTTTAAACCACCATGTGGTTGCTGGGAATTGAACTCAGGACCTCTGGAAGAGCAGACAGTGCTCTTAACCACTGAGCCATCTCTCCAGTCCTCCCTTTTTTGAGTCATCTTCTTAGCCCCAACAATTTTAAAAACCAAACATTCTAACATAATTAGATGCAAAAGTATACTAATTTGATTCTTACATGCTGAAGAATATGAAAGTCTTTGTTTCCTGTAATTAAAGCAGTATATTTCATGAGAGTGGAAAAGTTCTTGTATATACAGTGAAAACACCAAGCTCATAGCATGTGGCAATTCAAGCTGAGGTGATCTGCAGTGTTTGTTAGTATTGCATGATGCGATATGTGCACAATGCCAAGTTTGTGTGCAAGCATTGTGCATTCAGAAGCAAGGCTGTGGTAAAGACGCAGAACTGCCTAGGCGAGCTCTGTCAGAAATACGGCCGATCCATCCCAGGTTTAATTTTGAATTAGTCTTTGAACATTCAGAAACCTTTTACTATTGTTGGATCTGTTGGGCCTCCCCCACATTCAGTTATAGGACTCCATGTGGGGTTGTGACCCACAGATTAAGAAATAGACATTGTCTTGTCAGGGCAACACTAAAAATACAGGCTTTGTGGAGTCTTTCAACTTACTGAATCTAAGGGAAAGACAAAGTCATTATAGATGGTGCCAGCCACAGCCCTTGGAACTCCTTGTCAGCCTCAAATGTAGCTTCTATTTCTTTCCTTGACATGACTTCAGCAAACATAGATGCAAATGTTGGGACTGACCAGACCCAGGTAATGTGCCTAAGCTGGGAGCTGGGGTTGAGCTTTACTTAGAACTCACAGGCGGAGCACATGAGAGGTGGGGAGCAGGGGAAAACTAGGTACCACTCCCAATGAGGGCAAGCAAATGCCACACTCCTCTTCCTGTGAGAACTGGTTCTAGTTCCATCCAGAAAGTGTGTTTTATCCTTCACTGTTTTCTGTCATCCACAGTAGGTCATACTGAGCACCTACTGTGTGCCACGAGGTTTAAGATTCAGGGTAAAACTTAAAGAGTTACAGCCTGCAGACACAGCAGCCCAATTCAATTCATTTCTCTGTCATCAAGTTACATTTGCTTTTCGTTGGTAACTTATTGATCAAGATAATCTAGGTTCCTCTGCTTAAAACTTCATTTCTTTTTGAATCGATAATCAGTTCAGGCTTTAAGCTGAATTAATTCACAGCCACAACTCTCTGTCAAGGCTGACCTCCATTTCTTGGGCTCTCCTGACTTCTTTCTTTTCTGCTCTAGGAAAAGGCCTGGATGCAAAGGGAAGTATACATGGTTTCACAGATGTGATGACAGGGTTGGGGTCCACCGGGTAGCCATGCTCACCCCAATGTGCTCACGCAGTGTGTCGTAAGCACCAAGCTGCTGACTGCACTCGGTGTGCTCGAGACCTAGGCCCCTCCTACTGCCTGCTTCTTCCTTCTTGTCTGAGCAGTGGGATGTGAGGAGCTATGGCTGTCTAGGGGAAACACCAGTCCTATCTCAGACTCTCTCACTGCGGATACGCCACTAGCCTCCCTTTCTGTTATCCTGCTGCCTCCCTGTAACTGCTGTGTTCTGAGAGGTTGCCTTCCACCTCTATTAGAGTAAGTTGACATCATGGTCAATACCTGGGAGGCTTGGGGATGACCTAGTTTATTTGAATTTATTTGAGACAGGAATCCTCAACCCCCCAGTTGTAGACGGCAGTATCCCAGTGGGCTAAATAACAAAGAAAAAGTCAGATGAGTCCCAGAATGCATTTCTCTTTGCTTCCTGACTGTGGATGAAATGGGACCTGCCACCTCATGCTCCCGCCACTATGAGGTCCCTTCCTTGGTAGACTTGATCTCTGAACTGTGAGCCAAAATAAACCCTTCTTTCTAAGTTTCTCTTGTTGGGTATACCCCAACTTCTCACCCAGAGAGGAAAAAAAGTAAACAATGCCTTTGGCAAGTCCCTTGGCCCTCTGCATGTCCTCAATTCAATGGATCTGATTTTCTGGCCAGGCTACATACCTCTTTCTACCTGTTTTTTTTCCCCCTATGGTCTGGGAGGACCAAGTCTACTCTTTAATCTTCTCGTCTATTCCTCTAGGCCATCCCCGGGATCTTACTCTCTCCCCATCTGGTGCCTGAACTCTCAGGATGCAATTTCATTCTCTTCCCTCTGATCTTTGGACATTACAAGCTTTTAGATCTTTGGAACCAGCAAGCCCCCTGCTTCTCTCTCAAAATACCCCAGTTCTTGCAAAATAAAAGTTACAGTCTTTGTAGCCACTTCCCCCAAGTGATCCCAGTTTGAATGCAAAGTAGCCCAGCCCAGTGCTTGGCTCTTCTGAGAGTTTTGCTTCTCCCAGATGCCTCTGTGGCTGCTCAGCAGTGGTCAGCAAAGCAGCTGGCTTCCAGTCTCTTGCTCCCGTGGTGATGTATGGATACACAGTGATGTCTTGGGTTTATTCTGTATTACAACATCCAAATGACTTTCATCAGATAGCATCAAAGTGTTGGGAAGACTTCACACCTCCTGGAGACACTAGGTGAATCTGTCCTTTGCCTGTGACTACTTCTGAGAGCTGTCTGCACTCCCTTGGCTCTTGGATTTACACCATTCCAACTTCTGTCCCTCAGAGCAGGCAAATGGGATACGGGAAGAAAAAGAGCTGCATCAGAGAAGCCAATGGGAGCAAAGCTGAACTAAGAGACTGGGTCGGGGAGTCTCTGCAAGGAGGAGAACGTGTTTCCTTTAGTGTGTGACTGGCTGCCCTGGACAGAGGTGAACTAAGGCTTTCAACTTAGGTCCTAAGCAGCCCAGATGACAGGCTGACATCTATAGGGGATGCTCATCTCCTCAAGTGTGGAGGTACACGGTGCACTGGCTCTCTGCTCTCCATCTGAGATGCAGCACACCTCAGGGTAGCAGATGCTGTCTAGACCATGTTTTTTTTTTTACTCCCAAGAGGCACTGAGTATGAATGCAGGTGCTGGAGCTGAGGAAGCCTAGCTCGGATCCTGTAGGCTGTATAGCCTTGGGAAAGCTAAGTAATCCTGAGCCTTCTTTCCCTCATTTTCAGCTCGTTGTGTTTCATAAATCTAAAATCAGGGGCATTCGTGATCTGATGCATGCCAATGTATTCCCAGGGTATGGCACCCTGTGTGCTTTGGAAATGATATCATTTGTTACTAAAGGGTACAGTGAAGTGACTCGCCACACCTGGAAGGAGGGGTGGGAGAAGAGGATTATTAAAATGAAAAAGCAAATACTAGCTGTGTGTATAGAAAGACACATCTTGCTAAACATCTTTCTATTTCCATCTTTATTCACCTTTTTCCCATAAAACATTTTTATTAGATATTTTCTTTATTTACATTTTAAATTTTATCCCCTTTCCTCGTTTCCCCTCTGAAAACCCCTATCTCATCCACCCTTCCCCTGCTCACCACCCCACATACTCCCGCTTCCCTGTCCTGGCATTCCCCTACACTGGGGCATCAAGCCTTCACAGGACCAAGGGCCTCTTTATTCTCCTTTTTATCCCAGTCTCCACCCCCATATCCACCCCATCCCTTCCCCACCCCCATATCTACCCCATACCAACCCCACATCCATGCTATCTCTACCCTTATATTCATCCCCAGCTCCATCCCTATGCTCTTTTCTATCTCTCTCCTTTCCCCACTCTCATGGCCATGTCAACCCTACTACATTCATGTCTGTCCACCCCACCCCTTTTCACCCCACCCACCCCATCCTACCCCATGTCCCTCCATCCCTCTCCACCTCCATCCTGTCTCCATTCCTGCCCACTTCTCTATTCTGTCTCCATCTTTTCCCTTCAATCTTCAAGTTTTTCTGAGACCTGGAAATACACTGCCTTTGGATTCCGTAGAAGGCAAGGCTCAGGACTAAGCCCCACTAAGTTCTCAGTTTCAGACATTTTTTTCATCAGTGGTAATTGCTTAAGTTTCCATTTTATTCCTGGCTGGAGATATCCTTATCTCATTTCATGATGGCTTCAGGTCAACAAATAGGTCGCTTTCTGCTCTTCACAAGGACAATGCATTTCCTACACAAGCCGCCTACCACCCCCACCTCTCTTTCATGCTCCTTATCACAGATAACAGTCCCAGCCCGAGGCTCTGTGGGGAGGGAGATGGGCTCCACGGGCATCTGAGCCGCAGCAGAGTGGGGATGAAGGGCAAGCACACCACAGCCCTTTTCTTTTTTCTCTGAGGTCAGCGCTGCTTCCGACCTTACAAACACCTCAGCATTGCACAGCACTCGCTTAGCTCAGGATTGGCTAGGCTGTCTCTGAGGGGGAGCCATTCTTGAACTGCTTGAGTGTGTTTGTGAAGGATTCTAGTGCCCGACTAGCCTGCTTAACCTTCCCAGGCTTCCATGGGGCAGAAGTATGCAGGACCTCAGCCCAGACATGACGGGGGCCAAGAAGCATTTGACCTCCCAGGACTAAGCCTGAGATGTCTGATGCTTAACTGAATTCTGCAAACGCTGTTGTTACCAGGGAATCTGGGGTTCCCTGTTGGGTTCTTAGTCTCACTAATAAAAGAATCAAAAACAGACTCAGAGAGAAGCTCAAAGACAGTTGTATTAAACATTTGAGAGAAAAGTAAGGAAAGCCAACTATTTCAACTCAGCCACTGACAGAAGGAGAGAGAAGAGGAAGAGGAAGAGGAAGAGGAAGAGGAAGAGGAAGGAAGAAGAGGAGTATTATGGAGGGAAGGGGAGCAGGCAGGAGCACCGCACCACTACAGGGCCTCATGTGCCAGAATAAACGGCTGCATCTGAAACATGTGGTTAGAAACAGAAAATAGAGACTGTTGATTAAGAAAGTTAAAATGCTACTCGGAGTGGGAGCTGAGAGAAAAGCCCCCTACCTAACACAATTCTGACAACACCTCAGCAGTGGGCCATGAGTTATAAGGCCACTTAAAAGACATTTATACCGTTCTCATCTCTCTCAAGCTTGGAAAGCAGGAGCTTTTCTTGAACATGCCCTGAGCCTTTCAAGAAGCCCAAGTGAGGAATCTCTTCTGATCTGTCTCTGCAGACTGGCTTCTTCACACTTTAACCTTGATATTGTAGTCTTCTACCTACTGTACTGGAACCAGAATCGCCTTGCCTAATCTCTTCTGCATTAGAATGGTGCCACTTTAGGGAGCCTGTTCTTGTCTATTCAAGGCTTAGACCCCACCTCACAGAGCTGGGCCTAGTGGTGCCCACGTGTGTGGTATATTCTACAACAGGATCCTGTGTGCAGAAAGGAAGCTCTTATCAGTAAGTGGAGGCCTCTGTGTGTGCTCCAGGGGACTTGTGAAGTGGCAGGGTGGGGCACACCTCTTTATTTCTTCTTTAAACCTGGCATCAAGTATGTTTGGCAAGTGGTACCTACCACCAGGCTATGTGATGTGTTAGAACAGTGGATCATGTCAGAACATACCACTCACTAGGCCCAAACAGTTCCACATGTAAGAGGTTTAATTGAGAGGGAGAGAAGGAGCAGTAGATCGGAAAGAGAGGAGGGAGAGAGAGATGGAGGAATGTTCCCCATGTACATATATGGGTTTTGACATAGTAGCCGCAGGTAAAGGTGGGAGGTGAGCCCAATGGATTCTGGGAATATGGTGGCTCTTGCTCTGGCAATAGGTTTCTGAGACCCACCCATGAGTTGCCACAGGCTTTGGATGCCCTGATGCTATCATAATGTCTCCAGCCAGAGATGACCTTAAAAACAGAGACCAGAGTTTCCTGCTGGAATGCCGATTGATCTGTTGGCTTGGTCTTGTGTGGTTCATGAAGGACCCTAGGGGCTTTCAGCAGCCTTGCAACCATCTGCCTCGGGTCAAGGCTAGGCCAAGTTCCATTGTTCACTCACAGGAACATTCTTGAGTAAAAAAATTTCAGGATGTACTGACTGGTAGTCATCTGACTATCTGGAAAGTCCCAGGTATGGTTCAAATTCATGTCATGCTTGTTAGCCAATAGATTTAAAGGTCAATATGCTTAGCCAATAAGTTTGAACTGTAATCTTGCTGATGTAACCTGTGCTCCTAAAATGTATAAAAACTACTTGTAATAGACATTCAGAGCCGCCTTCTTGTCACTTGCCTCGAAGGACTGATTGAGGGTTGACCCCGATGTGCCAGAAAATAAACCTCTTGCTTTTGCATCGATCTGCATCTCAGTGTCTCTCTTGGGGCATCTCGAGGGTTGGAATCTTACAGTAGCACAGCTGCAGTGGAGTCATGGTAATGTCCACATCATGCCCAGGAGACAGGGTTTCATAGCGCTCTTACATTCTTTTTTGCTCCCATAATGGAGAGGGGGATGGAGACACAGATGTCTCAGTTAAAGTGAATAGCCACAGTCACTTGTCTTCAGCCCTGACTGGTTATGCATTTCTGCAGAAAGAGGCTTCTCTGGCCAAGGTTGAAAGCATTACCTGTAGTTTGACAGTGTGTCCACTTTGTGTAGCAGCAGCAGTATGTTCTCCCATACAGTCTGTGGTCTCCCACAGGATGAGCTTTCCCTCAACTTACAGTACAAGCTATGAGTTCCCTTCTGTGAAGCGGATCTCAGATCCAACAAGAAAGCAGTTGGTTGACCCCATGGTCTTCATTACTCTTGCACTATGGGCAGGCATTGTCTGAGGCTTGAGTTTAAGTGGAAAGTAAGAGATGCATGTAACTCAGCAGTCCTGGTCAAGATGCGGTCCCATCCATCCCTGACCCATCACTGTCTCAGCTCTAGTCTCTTTGCAAGATGGTTGGACAACCCATCAGAACTGTGTGAAATCTTATCTACTGGGAGACTAGCTCCCTCTATGGCTGGTGCCAGGGCTCTGTGTCTTTCCTCCTCCCAGCAGGAAATTCTTGGGGGAAATTCTAATTCCTTGGGAATTATCATTTCAAGAATCTGGTCATTAAGTGGAAGGGAAGAGAGTATCTTGAGGATCTCCACCCCATCCAGGATGCCAACAGGCAGAAGGACTCTGAAGGACACTCTGGGATCAAAGTGAGGGTGGGTGTCACCTAACGCCTCATCCTATCATGGCTTATCTCATTCTACCACAGATGTTGATGTGTTTATAAAAAGATAAAGGGAGATAGAATATGTTCTATGGGAGTGTGGTGAGGTGTGGAGGAGGCCTAGGCATCCCTTCCCCCTGAGGGACCAGCTGCATGAAGGTATAGGATAGAATAGAGTTTATTCAGGCATGGGGAGGGGAGTTAAGAGGGCAGTAGAGGCAGCGAAAGGTAGAGAGAGGGAGAGAGTAGAGAAGTAGAGGCTGGCCATGACCATGTGGAGAGAGTGGGGAAGGGAATAGGGAAAGAGGGAGAACAAGAGGAAGGGAGAGAGGAGGGGACAAGCAGCCCCTTTTATAGTGGGCCAGGCTTCCCTGGCCCACTTACCTGCCAGGTAACTATGGAGTGGAGTTTAGACAGAGTGCTAACAGATGTCATCTGGTGGCCTGAAGGGATTGGTGTTAGTCGCTGACCTAACCAACACCATCCTGTTCCCCTCTAGCTTCTAATATAATTTTATTTTCAGTTAATCCTTTTCCTAGGTCTCTCCTTCAGTCGCCTTGCCTTCCAGAAATGAAAGGACACATCAGTAAATATCTTTATCATAAGGAACAGAAATATTCCCAAGCAATAGTGAGGGTCCAGGACAGGCAACGTCCAGGATGATGGCAATGACCATCAAGGTGAGGCTGTTCCCAAGAGCAGGAATGATCACCGCAATGGGGACGAGATTGTTCCCCTCAAGGGACCAAGCAGTCATCATTCCTGCTTTGCAGAGCTGGAACTGAGGCCGGTTCTTGCCCCCTGCCCTAATTTTAATGATGATTATGTTGGCATAGGGAAAGTGGGCTGAGTCACTAGGCCGCTTTATCTGATCTTTCCGAAGTGGCCATATCAATTGAATCTCCTCTCCCTTCGTTTTACTGACACTACACTTTTTGACTAGTGTATCATATCAGGATGAATGACCACGCCTAATCAGCTGGGACTCCAGGAGCTGGAGTTTTTGTCTTAAAGTGATAGTAACAGGCCTCAGTTGGTATCAGATTTGGGAAAGTCACAGCCTATGCCCCGACAAGCCAGGTGGCTATCCTTTCTAGACAAGCCAATTAAAGCAACCCAATTCATAGTGAAAAACAAGGAAAGGCAGCATGTTCAATGTGGCCACATTGGAAAGAGAACAAAGAGATCTAGTGACACACCTGACCCACATCCGTATCAGAATGGGGTTGAGATTTAAGTAGACTCCAGAGTTATGCACATCTAAGCAGTCTTGGTCAGGCATCTGTCACCAACTCCTCTTTGTAACTTCTTACAAGGTGTCTGATAAGTTTCAAGTCTCCTTTTGGGGTGAAAAATTTCCTCTCTGGATTGACCAGAGTTTAGGCTTTCCTTGTCTCAACACTAGAGTCCACAGAGAATTCCAGTTTCTTGGAGTCCGTTGTTGCACTAATCTGATTGACAAAGCACAGGGTATACATGTCCCTATAGAATATTCCAGCCTGTCAAGGGGGTTACACCCTCGACAACACATTAAGAATCCCTGCTTAAGGCTGTCACACATCTGGCTTACATAAGTAATGGAAGAGCAGGCTGGCTTCACTCAGAGGCAGTGCCAGGAACCGCCTGACTTTCTGCTGCCCACCATACCCTTCAGGTAAGTTAAGTAAGTTTAGGCTTACTTGTAGGTTTGGCAAATCTCCTTACAGGACATGACAGTTTAGTTGTCTGTGAATGAGCTACTTAACTTAAGGAAAGAAAACACTACTCTTGCAGCTTGAGAGACACCTTAGCTTAGAGTGGAAACTTCTCTGGCAGAGGATCAGAATTTGGTCCTAGCTAACAGTAAACACCTGTAAGTCCAGTTCCAGGCTATTTGATGGCCTCTTCGGGTTTCCGAAGGTACTGTACACACACACATACACACACACACACACACACACACACACACACACATCCACACACATCACTCTTGAGTTTCATTAAAGTTTTTTGTTTCTTTGTTTCTTTGTTTTTTGTTTTTAATGAAGAGCTACAGTATGGTCTGGGTTTCTTAGAAGTTTTCTACTAATTGGAAAGTGAATTTTTTTCTAGAAAACACTTTTACAGTCATCTGACTACTAAAGAAAATTAGAATTTAGATTCTGAGTTTCAGTTCTTTCTGCCAAAATCATGACTTTGAAATGCTGTAGTTTCCTTTTAAAACTAATTAGCTGTAAGTGTATTAAAATGCCCCCTTTCCTTAAAAAATTCAAACAAACATTCAAAAAAAAAAAAAAAAAAAAAAAAGGAAGAAAGAAAGATTGACTTCTGTTTTGGAGGCTTTCACTCTGAGTGGATTAGTTGAACCCCAGTGGCAGGGAGAGGGAATGAATGGATGGACGGTTGTATGAGACGTGAGTAGGAATCCAGGGGAGCCAGCTTTCTCCCCTTTATTTGCCCCCCCACCCCCCGCTGTATTTTATTCTCTTTCCTAGTGAAAAGAGACTGTCTCTGTTAGAACTGTCCTGGCAGCAGTGAAGATATTCTACAGAGGCCCTGTAACCTTCTCTTTGGCTATTAGACTATTAAAACAATGGACCTCAAGAAACTGGAATTTACCCTGGAGTTTCTCTGTGGAAGGGAAAAGCTGAAGCCTGGTGCCAGCTATAGGGGAGCATGTTCCCAGGGAGAGATTTTACACAGTTCTGACAACATTCAGACCACCTTGGAGGACAGCCTGGAGACCAAACAATGATGGGTCAGTGACAGGTGGGATCACACCCTGAACAAACAGGACCGCTTAGCTCTGCACACCCCTTGCCTTCCCTTTAAGCCCTAGTCTCACTTCAGGATGGAGACCATCTGACCTCCGTGCTCCTCCTTCCAATGTGGCTCCACTGAGAAACTCTCCTTCTCCTGAGTTTACTAGTATTCATTTAATTGGTCAGTTGAGGATGAACGTAGAACATTGCTGGCTTGAGCTGCCAGGGCCCAGGCTGAACCTAACGACTCATGTAACATCCCTGGGTTCTGGGGAAGTACTCCTCACTGAGATCATCTGTGCAGGGACTTCAGAAAGGAACCTGGGAAGCTAATGGGGGACTGGGACAGTGGGAAAAAGAGAAACAAAGTAGCAGCCACAGAGAGGTTGGCTTTGTCTAGCTATAAAGGAGGGCTGCTATGTAAACACCAACCCAGAGACTGGGAAGAGAGGGGAAGAGACTAGCCCCACAGACTGACAAACAAGCAACCTCGTGTTCCATTACCCCAGCCAGGAGATGGTCCCACTCCCATAAGTCCTCCAATATCATCTACAGGTTAGAGGTCTCATATGGAGGAAGGAGGAGCTGGCTGGTCTTGTCTGCTCTTTTCTGAGTGGGTGCAGTAACTCTAGTGAGCCAAAGATAGTCATTTGCCAGTGGACCCAGGAGAGTTTGTTCCAAGTCCAACTCAGCAGAAGATGGGAGATGGATACACAGGAATGTGAGAAGAGACCCGTGGGATCTGGCTGGAATTCTCATAGTCCTCTGTAAGAGATAGCAGAAGAATCTGTAGAAGGCAAACTCATTTGAATCCAAACTCATTTGAATCCAAGCTCATTTGAATGTGAGGCTTTCAGATCAAAGAATATGATTCAGGCCACACATCTATGTGCTGCCTCATGGGTCGCCCAGCAGCCCCCCTAACTCTGTGGAGGTGGTGCCGAGCTCTGCTTAGGGCTTCCATTGGTGTCTATTGTCAGGCAGCTCCCAGGAGAATTCAGCTTCAGTATTGTCAGTTGGAGCTGAACAAATTAAATCTATCACAGGGACAAATGCTCATCATCTCGGATGTGGATTCTGAGATGCTGAGGAGCCTGAGGCTGTGGGGACAGGCAGGAGAATCTGCAGATCAGCACCTGGAAGTGCTTGGGGCTTAAGAGTGAAGCTGTAATCAGCAATGTTTTAGAGATTATGATGAGCCAGGGCTTGGGCTAGCAGGGGAAAGATACCCAGGGAATGGACTAGGTCACGGGGGAGTTGGGCACTTTGAGTGGCTTTGATATCAAAAGGGGGGAAATTAGAAACAAACCATATGTAGGGGCTGGAGAGACCACCCAATGATTAAGAGTACATACTGCTCTTGCAGAGGACCTGAATTCAGTTCCCAGCACTATCTATGGATGGGCCACAGCTACCCAGAACACCTGCTCAGGGAATACAATGTCCTCTTCTGCCACTGGGGCCACTATACAAAGCCACACACAGAAACACACATCTACATGTAATTAAAAATAAAAACGTAAGATCAACGGTCAGAGGTTACCAGTAGGCAACATCTTTGGGCCAGAAGTTGCCTTACAGCAAGCTGTAAACAGGGCGTGTCTGAGGAGATCACGATCTGCGGGCTTTGTTCATCTGGGCTGCAGTAACAGCACCGCAGACTGCGGAATTCATAAAGAAAGAAAGCAGCCATCTCCCTGCCACCCATGAGTGCGTTGTTTCAGCACCAAATCTAGCAGGTAGGGGTAAGGAAAGTTCTAGAGTGGACACAAGATTGGAATTGAAAACCTATCCTGACCGGTTTCAATAAGGAAATAGTTTGACGTTCTCCCGAGAAGTTGCTAAGAGACAGAAGATGTGGGTTTGACAAAGTAGGAATAGAAATTGAGATGGGAAAGAATAGACCTTTTATGTCTATACTCTGATGAGGAACGCTGCCCAACAAACGGTTCTGTGCAGCGAATGGAATCTGGGAAAGCACGTACTGACTTGGGCACCTGGATGGCGGTTCACCCTGGTCTGCAAGGGAGGCTTCGGCAGTGTGGGACCACACAGCTGAGCCTGAGGCCAAACAGAGCAGACAGAAGCTCCCAGAGGACACACTGGAGGAAGACAGGTGTGTTGACACAGGCTTGTAATTCCAGGACTCGAGAGGCTGAGGTCGGAGGATCATTAGGAGTTCAAGGCCATTGCAAGCTACAAGAAGAGTCTGACACCAGGAAAAGTTCATAGCAAGACCCTATCTTAGGGTAGGGTGAGAAATAGCCCAATCTAGAAAGTGCTTGCCTTACAAGCATGGAGACCAGAGTTTAGTCCTCCAGAGCCACTGTAAAAGTAAGCCCTGTGTGCTGGTGTGTACTTGCAGTCAGAGTGCTGGGGAGGCAGAGACTGGTAGACCATTCAGCAGGGCAAACCGAAGGAAGAGCTCTCAGATCCAGGCTAATAAGTAAGTGACTGTCTCAGAAAACAAGGCAAATAGTATTTGAGGTAGAGCACCTGAGGTTGACCTCTGGCCTTCACATGCTAGCATGGGTACACACACACACACACACACACGCTATCAATTAAGCCATGTTTGATACCGGGTTGATTCTTGCTTATCTCTTACTGAGATTCGAACACACCTGTAAACAGATTCTTTCTGGTAGGAGAGCGGTGGGTGAGACCGAGTCCTCCACCTTTTTCCAGTTCACACTGCATCATCATCATCATCCGATAAAGTTCCTCTGGGGGACCTCAGCTGACAGCCGCACTGATGATGTACCAGGCAGGGTTGGAGCAGGTTCACATGTCCATGCTTGCGTTTGCCCTGGGGTCTCAGTGTGGCGAGCACTTGCTGAAGTCAGTAGACTGTGGGGAGCTGGCGCACAGGTGGCTGCTGGGAAGCAGATCTGAGGAAGCAAGCAGACTCCAATTTCCCATTCTGAATTCCAGCTGACACTCTTTGCTCTGAGTCTTTCGATCTGCACCCGGCCCCATTCAGCCCTGTCAGACACCGTGTGTTGCTTCCCTTCCTACAGACACCCGTCAGAAGCATGTTTCTAGCTCTCTAACCCATGACATTTCTAAAATGATGGATGATAATATTCACATGAATCTCACGAGTTGGACTTTGCCATAGACAGCTCTTTTCCATCTAGCAGGGTGGCTACAATTAAAACGGACGATTGCAAGTTGGCAGAGAGTGACGGCAAGAGGCAGTGTTTTAAAAATCATAATTGCACTGGGTCTTATTAGGTGTTGAGGCTGAAAGCAAGGCTTATTCTTGGCTTATTCTCTCATTCTTGGCTGACATCGTTAGGTTGGCGATCTTAAGAGAGGATTATAGTTAAGTGGCTTTTTATCTTCAGTAGCTCTGTGACCTTGAGAAAATTCTCTAACCTTTACCTCATTGATGTCCTAGTTAATGAGGCTACGGACAGCATGTATCTTATGATCAGCATGAAGCTCAGGTCTAGACTATCTAGGTCTGGGCCTATTTACAGGTATGGATATACATTTGGTCTCCTTTCTTTCATTTTTAAAAATTGATGTGTGTATGTGTGTGTGTGTGCTATATGTGTGTGAGAGATGCCTGCTGTGTGTGCTCTCTGTGTGCTATGTGTGTGTGTGTGGGGGGGTTGTGTAATTGCCTATGGAGGTCAGAAGATGGTGTCAGGTCTCCTGGTGCAGGAGTTACCAGTGCTTATAAGCCCATGTGCCAGGAATTGAACTCATGTCCTTTGCAAGAGCAGCACATGCTCTTAACCACTGAACCATCTCTCTAACCCCTAGAAAAGTCTTAACAGATGCTGTCACTATTGCTGTTGTGATCAGTGTTTCTTGAGACCCTATGTGACTACACAGCGTGGGTGGAGTACCATAACTTTTAGGACAAGCTAGCCATCCTATTATTGCTTGTCGCTCACTGTGTGGCCTTGGGTGGCCTTGGATTAGAGAAATCACTTCTTTCAGTCAGGGTGACCATAAGGCTTAAGGGGCCAGTTCTGGTATGGAATAGTCCACAGAAAGGAGGATGGGACAATCGGAATATGATGGTGTTATGAAGTATCTGATGCCTGTATGCCACCTTCTGCTTCTGTTTTAGAAGGCCAGTGTGGTGAGCAATACTGCCAGTTTGTCAGAATCTAGAATCACCTAGGAGTCTAAACTCTAAATGTGGAGGTTTGGATGAGAATGGCTCCCATGGGCTCCTGTGTTTGAGTACTTGATCCCCTGTTGGTGGAACTCTTTGGGAAAGGTTAGGCTGGGGCAGGTGTGTCACTGGGAGCAGGCTTTGAACTTTCAAAGGACTCTTGTGATTCCCAGCAGCATCTCTCTCTCT
>JADRCD010164303.1:0-30676 GCA_019843815.1 Montemys delectorum | reverse complement strand
AAAGAAAGAAAGAAAGAAAGAAAGAAAGAAAGAAAGAAAGAAAGAAAAGAGATGTCTTAAGGCAATAGAGTCCAGGCCGTGTTAGCCCAGGGAATCACTCTTATAAATCCCTGCGTTCTTACAACTTCCACGTTCCTGCTTTGATTCAGCAAATCTATCTGTTGCTGCCTGCAGCTAAATAATAATGGGTTCTCTGGGAGAGAGGTAGGAGCCTGTAGAGAAGGGAATTAGACAGCAAGAGAGGATAAAAAATGGGACTGCTTTCAGTCCACCACGTATTATTCAACTGTGTCTCTTACAAGCAGGCAGGCAGAAACCCCTCCCCCAGTCCATCAGCATCTTGTAGCCCAATCAGCATCTTCATCCTGTCTCTATAGGCGGGAGTTCCAGCATAGCAGGGACTTGGAGAGAGGTGTGGCTATTAATAGGAACCTTGAGGCAGAGAAGTGACAGACACAAAGGGCTTTGTTTAAGTCAGGAAGCCCTGACCCATGTAGGCCTGACACTTGTGGCAAGACAAGGTCTGAGAGAACCAGATCCTGGCTGGAGGAAGGTCACACTACCTGCTATGACTGATCTTTCTTGTTAAGATGACAGAACTGAAAAATCTCCTACCACATAAACCATCAGTTGTGGCTTTGAGGCTTTGGCCAGCAGGGTGAACCAACGTGGAAAGACCCATTCTGTTTTTGTGTTTGTTGTTGTTGTTTTGTTTTGAAACAGGGTTTATTTGTATAGCCCTGGCTGTCCTGGAACTCACTCTGTAGACCAGACTGGCCTCAAATTCAGAAATCTGTCTGCCTCTGCCTCCCAAGTGCTGGGATTAAAAGCATGTGCCTTGTTTTTGTCTTTTTGTTTGTTTGTTTGTTTTTTAGGGAAGACTCATTCTGAATATGAGTGGCACCATTCCATGTACTGGGGTCCAAACTGAATACAAAGGAGAGAGTGTAGAACACCAGCACTTCTCATCCATCCATCTCCCACCCCTTCCTGCTATTCCCCTTCTCCTTGACTATGAATTCAAACTGAATGGATCCTTCGCATTCCAGTCCCCTACTGTTGCGGACTGTTCCTTCACACCATGATCCAAAATAATCTCTTCCTTATTTAAATTGCTTTTTAGGTAGTTTGGACACACATAATCAAGAAAAGTACCTAATAGACTGTTCCTAATTTGGTAGGCCGTCTACCTGGAAGCATTGTCCAATGGTGTGAAAAGGCACAATGACTAAAAATGTTGATCCCTATTCCAATTGCACCTCAGAGAAATTTTAGTAGTGCCCACGCCCCTTAACTGACATATCCCCTGGGAACCAGCATAATTCAAAGAGTTAGACCCAAAAAGTCCAAAAGCCATGTTTTCTACATCCTTTCATATTTAAGTTACTAATGTGTTCTGTAGGAAGCTCTGCTAATTTTAATTGTTTTGTGAAACTCATCCACATTTCTTTTTTTATAATAATTTTATTTACATTTCAATGTTGTCCCCCTCCCCAGGACCACCTCCACGAGCAACCCACCTCACACACCCTCCCCTTTACCTCTAAGAGGGTGCTCTCCTATCCACCTACCAACCCACTCCTACCTCATCCCTCTAGGATCCCCCTTCTCTGGGGCATCAAGCCTCCACAGGACCAAGCCCATGGGCTTGTCCATGGCTCCCACTACATATGTAGCAGAGGATTGACTTTTCTGGCTTCAGTTTGAGAGGATGTGCTTGGTCCTGGTTGGTGGCTTAGTCCTTGGGAGCTCTGAGGGGTTCAGTTACTTGTTACTGTTAGTCTTCCTATGGAGTTAGAATCCCCTTCATCTCCTTCAGTCCTTTCCCTAACTCTTCCATTGGGGTCCCTGGGCTCATGCTGATAGAGCCTTTCAGAGGACAGCCATGCCAGGCTCCTGTCTGTAACTACACCTTGGTTGGCAACAGCAATAGTGTCAAAGATCAACAATTGACAAATGGGACCTCATGAAACTGAAAAGTTTCTGTAAGGCAAAGGTCATTGTTGATAGGAGAAAATAGCAACCTACAGATTAGGAAAAGATCTTTACAGACTCTACAACTGATAGAGGGCTAATATCCAAAATATACAAAGAGCCCAAGAAGTTAGACTTTAGAGAACCAAATAGTCCAATTAAATAATGAACTAGAGAGATAAACAGATAATTCTAAAAAGAGGAATTTTGAATGACCAAAAAGCACCTAAAGAAATGTTGAACATCCTTAGTCATCAGGGAAATGCAAATCAAAACATCCCTTAGATTTCACCTTACACCAATCAGAAACTAAGCAGATGCTAGTGAGAATGCGCAGAAAGAAAAACACTCTTCCATTGCTGGTGGAATTACAAACTGGCACAACCACTCTGGAAATCAATCTGGTGGTTCCATAGAAATTTGGAAATAGTTCTACCTGAAGACCTAGCTATGCCACTCCTGTATATATACCTAAAAGATACTCTATCATATCACAAGGACATATGCTCCACTACGTTTGTAGCAGCCTTATTTATAATAGCCAGAAACTAAATACAACACAGATATCCTTCAACTGAAGAATGTATATAGAAAATATTGTAAATTTACACAATGGAATACTACTCCATTAAAAATGAAGACAGCACAAATTTTGCAGGCCAATGGATGAAACTAGAAAATATCATCCCAAGTGAAGAAACATAGACCCAAAATGACATACATGGTATATACACACTAGTAAGTGGATATTAGCCAAAACCTTCAGAATACGCATGATACAACTCACAGTCCATATGAAACTTAACGACAAGCAATGTCCAATTACAGATGTCCCAATTCCACTTAGAAGGGGAAACAAAATATTCACAGGAGGCAGAGTGAAAGAGGGACCTGGGGAGAGGAGGGTCAGGATCAGATATAGGGAGAGGAGAAAGGAGAAAGGCTCATAGAGACAGGGCAATGAATGGAAATATGAAGCAGTAGGGAGTAGGGGATGGAGGGGAACTGCTAGAAAGTATCAGGCCAGGGAAGTGTGAGGCTCCCAGGAACCAATGGGAATGGCCTTAGCCAAAATGCCCAACATTGAGGAAATGAAACCTGAAGAGACCACCTCCAGTAGATACACATGGTCTCTAATTGAGGAATGGGGCCACCCATACATCTCAAACTTTTTGACCCGGAATTGTTCCTGTCTAAAAGAAATGAAGAGACAAAAAAAAAAAAAAAATGGAGAAGAGACTGAAGGAAAGACCATCCAGTGATCTCCCCAATTTGGGATCCATCTAATGCATAGATATCATCCATACTTCTTTAAACAGACTTTAAGACAATTTTATTTTAAAGGTACATTTTCTTACTTTTGTTACATTCCCATATTATTTATGTTCCATTTCAGTCTATTAGAGGGGTAAAGGGCATTCTGGCTATTTAATAGAAATGAAATAATTTCACATAATTCAGCAACTAACAAAATCCTATTTTTGAAACAGAACTGGTACTACTTGAACCTAAGCATTTAGTGATATATCCTAGGAAACACGAAAAGGAACTAAGATGACAAAAAAGGTATTATATAGCGAGAAGGCCAGTTAAGTGCCTCACAAGTGGAAGAAGGGAAAGAGGAGGTCAGGAATTGTACCTCTGTCACTGTAACGCCGATGCCAAGCACTATCAGAGTAACTTACTGAAACTCAAAAACACTACCAGAATTATTAACTTATTGTTTTTGAAAAGTCCAAACTATTGAGATTGATTTAAGTGTTCTTGATCAAACAATGTTGATTTATATGATTTCTTAATTTATTTTAATGAGTTCAAAACATAGAACGTTTCCTTTTTGTGTGTTCATTTTTAAATGAAGTGTCTAAAAGTATTATAATACCAAGCCAGTGCCTGCCCTTATATAGTAGGTTCCCATTCTATCTATATCTCTAAAGATTATTTAATATATTTTTTCTCAGATAGAGGACACATTAAATATTAAACTGATAAAACCAATTGTTACATTAGATGTCAGCCCAGAGGCTGAGAAATGATGCACCTATAGCCTAGATCTGGCCATAAAGATCTTTTTTATGTATCTGTGTATCACCAATTTTAATCTGTGATTAACGAATGAGAATATTCCTATTGGACTGCTGGAAATAGGAAACATTTAAGAAAAGCTTAATAACACTCATAAGTTTAATATCCCAGCCAAAATTAAAGAGCAAGAACTAGAGAAATGGTTAAGAGTATACACATGTGTTATTAGAGGACCTGAGTTCAATTCCCAGCATTCACCTCAGGTTGCTTACAACTTTATATATCAAGGAAACAGATGCCCTTTTTTGGTTCTGTGGACATCTACCCTCAGGCATACACAGAACATGACTTGATGTAGACTCATCTAAAAAGAGGGAACGTCAATCAAGAATATACCTCACACAGATTGCCTATTAAAAAGCCTATGGGACATTTTCTTTATTAATAATTGATAAAAGCAGGCCCAGTACATAAGGGACATGCCACCCATGTTTGTCCCAGTGTTGTATAAAAATGCAAGCTTCGAAACTTATAGGGAGCTACCAAGTCAGCAGTATCCATGGCCCTGCCTGTATTCCTGCCCCAGAAGTCTTCTTTGACTTCACAACAAACTCTTCTCTCCCCAAGTTGGTTTTCATCATGATATTTGTCAAAGCCATAGAAAACAAACTAAAAAAACCCATACAATTTAAAATAAGTGTTATATATATATATATATATATATATATATAATAAATATATTTACTTATTCAAATATATTTATTTTATAATATATTTTATAAATATATTTCATGAATATAAATGTAGTACATTTCCATTTTACAAATGTAATATAATTTTATATATTTACAACTTTTTTCTGTTTTGTTTTTTGTTTTTTGTGTTTGTTTGTTTGTTTGTTTTTCAAGACAGGGTTTCTCTGTATAGCTCGGGCTGTCCTGGAACTCACTCTGTAGACAAGGCTGGCCTCGAATTCAGAAATCCACCTGCCTCTGCCTCCCAAGTGCTGGGATTAAAGGCCTATGCCACCACTGCCCGGCCTACAAATTTTTATTCATGGAACAGAGACCAGGAAGGGGAGTAACATTTGAAGTTTAAACAAATAAAATAATAAATAAATAAATAAATAAATAAATAAATAAATAAATTTTTGTAATATAATAAATTTAAAATAAAATTTCAAAATAGGTAAAACATAGAAGTGTATATATTAACTACAAGTGTTGTGCTACTTGCATGTGTTTGAATTATTTTTAAAAGCAATTTCAAAAATATAAAATTGGTAATTCAATATGTCAAAGTATTTGTGTATTATAGTATTCCTCCATGGGAAATAACTTGGAGTAAACCCTAACAAAATACTGCTAAAGTTTTTAGAACAAAATGGAAATACAAAGATTTATTTAAGAATCTATTTCTTCTTTTAAATAATATTTTGTGAGATTATGAAATACTAAAATAAAAATTCAACTTTTTTAGAATTTGAGCTGGTAATGTGGCTTAGCAAGTAAAAATGCTGGCCTTGCAATCCTGAGAACCAGAATTCAGCCAAAAACCCATTGTGGCAAGAGAGTACTAAGTCCTATAAGTTATCATGTGACACCTCCAAATCCAGGCTGTGGCATGAATACACATCCATACAAATCAACATGCGTGCACACACACACACACACACACACACACACACACACACACGTACACACATGCATGCTTTCATGCATGCACATGCACAGGTACATACACACGCACACACAGAATAGTTATGATAGAGTAAATTTCAAAGTTTCTGAGACATTATCAGTCACTGACTAGCTTCTAAAACCTCTAGTATTTCATACACTATAGGAAACAAACTGTCAACTGTTAAACAATTTTGGGCAAGTGCATATACTTACTCAACTAAGGATCACAGGACTTGCTATTTTTGAGATAGATCCACTGTCTTCTTCATTTAACTATTGTAAAACTAAAGCATACAGTTTAGAAACTTGTCCAAAGTTATACAACTAAGAAGTTGTAGAACTTGCTACTTGAACCATTTATTTCAATGCCCCATACACTGCAAATGAAGACCTTTGTCTATATGTTGTCCAGGAAATACCAATTGTTCTAGAATGGTTCAACATTAACAGAAGCTAATAGCATTAACCTCTTATTCATAAATTATGTAACTTTAATTTTTACAAAACTTGAAAAATACTTTATTCTGGCACAAATGGCTCTGTCATTGGGAAGCAAACTAACCACAAGGAATTTTCCATATCTTTTTATGTGAGGTTCTAACAGGAGTTAGGAATTTATAGATTTGACTCTATCTGAGCTAAAACAGTCAGGAGCTGTTTCTTAAACATTCAATCAAAGAAGCACTTCAGTTTCTCAGCTTTCTTGTGGTAGGTGCCAAAGCCACGAGTAGAAGAAAGGTTGAGGTCACTTGATCTTCTGTGGAAGAAAGAGAAATTGGTTGCACGGATTTAGAGAACTTTGAGGACATCAAAACATCTTGAAGATGCGCTTCATAATGCCAAACGTTTTTCAGGAATAAACCCAGGAACTCCTCTGTGAAAAGGCTGTGAGGCTGAGTTAGGCCTGGGTCTTCGGTATCTCAGAAGCAATGTGTTAGAACATGCTGGCTTCAGAAGTTTCCCACCACCCTTCCTCATCTTTGTAACACTTCACTCAGCATTAATCAAGGCAAGGCTATGTTTTGACAAGAAAAATCATCTTGATTTTGCCACTAGTACTTTCCAGATGATCACATAATTATGGCAAAGGAGATCTCTCTCTGCTCTGAGGCTAAAACTGTATGTAAACTGCAAGTACTCGCTAAGGGCGAAGACGACATGCCTCCCTTCTCTCTTCAGGTACACACACTCATAATTCTTATCCTAATTCATTCAGTCAAACATACGAGTTTATCTGCAGGGCATTTTCACAACATCAAAGCCAATTGCTCTTTGTTCTTCCTTTAGCTTTTGTTTTTGTTTTCCTAATGAGTGTAACTCAATACATTACATGTTGCTTTATCTGGGAAATTCCTAAAGTTGTTAAAACAGATTTCCAACAAGCCTTGAACATAGCGTTAAAAGCATACATAAAACTATGACTCATCTCCAAATTATCATTTGAATACATTTTTAAATAAGAGAAGAAAGAGAATACTTGGGCATTTCATTCCATTGAATGAACAGAATTCTGTGAAGACATATTGAGGGCATAAGATGTAATGGACAGAAGTAACAGCAAAAGAAACATGCTCCTGGGCTGGGCAGACGACTCATTTGATAAAGTACTTTCCATGCAAGCAGGAGAACTTGTTAGATCACCAGAATTCAGCACAGATTATGTACTATTCAATACATCAATTAAGAAAAAAAAACTCTCAAAACCACACTACCATTCCAAACTGACTGCTGGAGTTCATTCTGGACCTTTTCATGATTGGATCTAATACCCAGGGAAAACAAAAGAATGAGAAAGAGGAGGAGAGGTCAGAATAGAAGAAGTGGAAGAAGAAAAGAGGACGGGGAGGGGGAGAAAAGAAGGAAGAAACTGTCTTTTATTTAATTTTATTAAATAATTTTATTTATTTACATTCCAAATATTGCTCCCCTTCCTGGTACCCCCTCCCGGACTTCTTTACCCCCTCCCCTTTGCTTCTGAGAGTGTCGGCCCCCACCCACCCAACCACCCCCACCTCAACCCCATCTGCTTCAATCTTTCTGGGGCCATCAGGTTTTTACAGGATTAGGCTCATTCTCTACAACTGAGGCCCAGACAAGGCAGCCCTCCACTACATATGTGCTGGGGACCACAAACCAGCCCCTTTGGTTAGTGGCTTGATCTCTGGGAGCTCTGAGAGGACCAGTTAGTTACTACTGTTATTCTTCCTATAAGGTTGCAATCCCCTTCAGCTACTTCAGTACTTCACCTAACTCTTCCATAGGGGTCTCCAGTCTCAGTCTGATGGTTGGCTGTAAATAACTATATTTATCTCAGTCAGCTGCTGGTAGAGCCTCTCAGAAGACAGCCACGCTAGTCTCCTGTCTGCAAGCACAACATAGTATCAGCAATACTGTCAAAGTCTGTTGCCTGTGCATGAGATGGATCCAAGTTGAGAGGGTCACTGGATGGCCTTTCCTTCAGTCTCTGCTCCATTTTTGTCCCTGTATTTCCTTTAGACAGAAGCAATTCTTGGTCAAACATTTTGAAGAAGGATGGGTGGCCTCATGCTTCAACTGGGAACCATGTCTATCTACTGGAGGTTGTCTCTTCAGGTTCCATCTCCCCACTGTTGGGCATTTGGGCTAAAGTCATCTCCATTGAGTTCTGGGAACCATTCACATCCCAGGTCTCTGGGACTTTGTAGAGGTTCCTCCATTCTGATCCCCTACCCCGCTGCCTATTTCTGCTCTTTCTAGCACTCATATCTCCTCCCATACCTAATTCTGTTTCCCATTTCCCCTCCTCTTCCCCTCTCCCGCCCAAGTGCCTCCCTCCCTCTGCCTCCCATGACTATTTAGTTTTCTTTTCTAAGTGCGATCGAAGCATCCTCACTTGGGCCTTCATTCTCGTGAAGCTTCACATGATCTGTGAGTTGTATCATGAACCATCTTTTATAAACTGTACCCTAACCACGATAACTAAGTCTGTGGTGGTAACTTCTGTTTTAAGGTCCAGTGATTCATTAGAATATGCTTTAAGATATTCCAAGCTCCATAAAATGTCTAGATTCTTTCTCATGGAAGCTGGGTCCAAAGGTATGAGATCCTTTTTCTCGAATCACAAGAATATGACCTGCAGTCTTTATGATTTTTCATAATAACTATGGTATGTCCTTAGGTTATGGCAAGGCACTTTATCCAACATCATGTAGAAAAGTTTATGGCAAAGGAATGGTTCATGGCCATCACCATTATGATTAGCACAGTATTAATAGTAATACTTGATATTACTTGATAACAATGTTTATATCTTGATACTATTATTTTGATACTAAGTGGGTTTTGATAACAATATTAGTATCAATTTTTACTAACCAAGTAGACCTGTGCAGTTCCTCCAATCCAATAATCTTACATTTTTACTTTGATAAAAGGAAGCATAATATACTGATTTTCCTAAATAAAATACATGTAGAATATGTTCACAAACAAGATCTTTGTACCTCATACTCACCTTTTGTTTTTACCTACCAACACCATTCTTCTCAAAGTAAGACACTTACTGTGTCTTATTGACATGTATGTTTGTCTCTAAATTACTCTTGTTCTCTCTCTGAAATCTTTTCTCTAACTTTAATTTGTTGATGTGTTTCTACTCTATAAAAAGTATAAAAGTTAAATATTTTAGCTACTAAAATAATTATAACAGTTGAAGAAGTAATCTGTGGACAAAATGCTTGCTATGTAAGCATAAATACCAGCATCAAGTCCCCAGTACCCATAAAAAGCAAGGCTCGGGATGGGGAAATAGATCAACAAGACAGATACTACAAAAATTTGGAAACCTGAATTGGATCTCTGGAACACCCATAAAAGTGTCAGGAAAGCACTAATTCCACAAGTTAGTCCTCTGGACTCTAGATGTGGCCATAGTGCACGCGCGCGCACACACACACACACACACACACACACACACACACACTTTCTAATGATGAGCAAATCATATTAAATCAATCAATAAAAAAATTAGCAGAAATTATGAAGATAGTATCACATCCAATAAGCTAGAATCACCTATTCAGTTCTATGTCCCTTTTGGCCGCCAATGAGATATTTTGTTGTAATAGTCATGGTTTATGTCCATGTGTGCAATAAATCACTAGGGCCTGTGTCTTACATACCTTAGTAAGCCTATTACATATAATCTACTCACACTGTATGCATACTACATATTGAGAGGATGGTTACTATATCTTTTAATTCTTCAACATTCTTACTCATTTCAAGATGTATTTGTAATCTCCTACCTACCCCCAGAGTTATTACAACTTACACAGTTTATGAATCACAAATATGACATTAAAAAGTATATTTTATAAAATAACACTCTTATATGAGCATTTCTATTGTATTTTACAAGCAGGAAGGTAATGTGCCCAAATATATATCATACATTATCAAAATTTACAGGCAAAAATATATAAAATATCTCAAAGAAATGTCTTATAATCCATCTCTAACTTTCTGGCATTTGACAAAATTAAGTTACAGAGTTTAACCAAAGGGGAAAAATATTTCTAAATTGAATCTATTTGTGATATACTGGTTTAAAATTCAAAACTGCCAACATATTCTGTTTACTCTCTTGGCATCTGCTGCATCTGCCAACTGGTGGCCAAAAATTAGAGCAGACTTAACTAATTAGGAGGGTCCCCATCTGGTAGCTGAACTTCTTGTTTATGCTTGCCTTACATTCTTAGCACGGAGATTCGAACCAGAACTTCTGTGGTTTGCAGCAAAGTAGGCTCTGGCTGGCTAGATTCCTAGCTATTGTCGCATGGAGCTGAACTTGGCACAGATGGAAGTGTTTCTGTGTTTTATAGCCCCATCCCTAAAAAGTCCCCCTGGAGATGACTCATGTTTGCCACAGGAGTTTCCATTGTCTCTCAAAACACTCGTTCATTCATTTTTATCTCTGCAGGCCTAGATCTAGGTCTGTAAATAGTTTATTGAAGAACAAAAGCTTCCCAAAAGAATCCATGATTGGGAAAAACCAATACTATCTTTCCCCTGAACAAAAGTAGTGGAAAAGATTAAAGGAAGATATCCTGGTGGACTTTGTTTCTTTGTGGTTTTTATTTAGTTATTTTACCATAAAGCCTACTCCTGGCAGAATCCTACAGTGGTTACAAACACAGACTTTGAATATAGACTTACATTAAAATTCTGGTCCTGCTCTCTATTAGTTGTATGTCCCTCAAGCAAGTTGCCTCAATCTTGCTAGCCCCCTTATATGCAAAACTAAAAGTACAATCTAAATGTTTTTCCATGAACTATGATGATTAAGTGAGGAACTTTATGAAAAGTCTTTAGCTCAATTACCTGGCAGAAAGAAAGCTAGAAATAGGAAAGGAATACTCAATCCAGTGTTGGCAATAGATGCTTAAAATGTTTGAGAGAAGTAGAAATGTATTTTGATTGTACAGTGCTTAGCTACCATACACGAATCTTCAAGTTTGATCCACAAAACAACAAAAAAATAGGTAGAGTAGAATATATTTCTCTCTCTCTCTCTCTCTCTCTCTCTCTCTCTCTCTCTCTCTCTCTGTGTGTGTGTGTGTGTGTGTGTGTGTGTGTGTGTGTGTGTATGCATTAGTGTGTGTAAAGGATTCTAACATATATATTTAGGCTTTGATTAAATGTAAGAATTGAACATATAATGATATTTCATATATATCACTTTCCTATTGTGCCATTTAGTGCTTTTATTAACTTTCACTTAGAGAACTATTTTTCCTGTAACTATTTCAGTTAATTTAAGAGTAATATTATCAATATGAGATATTGCTGAAGAAAGAGCAGGCATGCTATTACTACATCATTAAGGACAGTAGAAGTGCTCTATACATTTTACTTTATTTAATTATTAATCATTATCCCACTTACCCAAGCCTAAAAGACTTGATAGGAAACTTGAAAGAGAATTTACTTGGGAGATGTTGATTTATTTAGACTTATTGGATGCCTATGAACCAGGCCTATTTTAAGCCTCAAAGTACAAAGACAAGTAAGTCATTCAAGTTGTCTATTATGTTTCATACTTCAGGGGAACAAGATATAAAGTAAATGAATAGGTGACTATACAAAACAGAAATCTTGTGATATAGAGTCTGGGGAACCATCAGGGAAAAGAGATACCTGGGGATCATGTCAAATGGCTAGAGTAGTTAGTAGAGATCAGTGTAACAAATGAAATCAATTAGCCTAGAAAGAGGTATGCAAACTCATTTCCAAGTTGTACATATGGAAGAGGTGATCTTCTGAGATAAGCAGCTTAGAATGTTAGAAGCCTAATGTGCATGGCAGATCACAATGAAGGACAAGAAGTAAGAGTTACACAAATTCAATTTCTAGTGTATAGATTTGAGGCAACATAAAGGTAAGACAAGGTGTGTCTCCATACAAGTTAAATTTTAAATGACCCAGTAGCACAAGCAATGATGAATGTGAAGAAGTTGTCAAGAATATGCTGCAATGCCAGAATTATCAAAGAAAAGATAGCTTCAGACAGGACAATAACAGTTTGAATAAAAAACCCAAACCAGGTTTCCCAAAAATGGAATAAAATAGGGAGACATTTATTGACTTTCTAAAATATGTTAATGGTGGCCTAGCATGGTACAGGCAAGAGATTAAGGCAAAAGGACAAGGATGTCCATCTTGAAGCTATCCTGAGCTATAGAGGAATAGTCTATTGCATATAAGCACAAAAGAACAATGAAAAATAAATATTGGTTAATTTATAGTTAATTAGGAGTAACCTGGTAACAGTGAGAATGTGAATTGTAGAAAAAAAATATACTATACTCATAGTTCACATAAAAGGGATTTGTATGCCACAGAAATTATTTGAGAAGGACCTATTATTCCATCAGGATGATAATGGAAGTCTAGGGGAGATCTTTGACCATAATCTTTAATGAAATGCCCAAGACAGTATAAGGTAGAGTAAGATCAACATTGTAGAATTGTCAGCAGCATCATGCTCTAACATTAGTATGCATCATCTGTTTCTTGACCTGACCTAATGATTAATAAAGAAGAAAATAGCCCCATGAATTGTATAGGCCAATAGAGAAGGTAAGTATCTGGACAGACCGGTGTGCACGATAGTATTTTTTTTTTTTTTTAGCTGACTTTTCTGCTATATCTAAAAGTTGACTAGTACCAAATATTCTCCCTTGGCAAACTCTCAGCCAAGTTCTGTTAACATGCTGGTGTCTGGACTATAAACATTTGAATTAAATCCTGACATGGTTTTCAATATCTCAAGGCTACATGACCCCATCCATTGTAAGATGTCTAGCTTAAAGTATTCATGGTTAACAAAGGAATTCCAAGAAAGGCTCCTGACTCCTTTGTGTGAGAATAGGGTTCGAACTTAACTCACCAGCTCCTGGGAAACAGAGAGGGCTGTTGGATGAACAAAACCACCTTCCTGCTTTTGTTATTTTCTGTTTTCTTAATGGCATTTAATTCCCCACTAATGGTCTCTTTTGCCTCTCATTCTAATTTGAATTGCAGCTTCTATTGTAAAAACTGAAGTTGAGTTTCATATACAGTGCACTTCCCTCCACCCCCAATTAGAAATTTGTGCATATAGTTTAATCTGTTCCTGTTAATTTACAGTGTCTTGCTTTTTTTTTAAAAAACATCTGACACTGGCACCAGAAAAAAATCTTACCACAACCAAGATTTTCTAATGTGTCAAAACATCAAAAATACAGAAAACAAATTCACTTGTACAATCCAGTCTATCAAGACCTATGGCACATGTCGGTGTATTTATGAAAGAGAAGGATGATGACTTTATCTGTAGTCAGATGACTAACAATTGTAAAGCCACATATAGAACTAGAAGACAGGAGAAACCAGGTTAACAAGAATATAGAGAATTCAGGTAGATTTTTAAGTCCTTTATTGAACACTTAGGTCCTTTATCAACATTTCATTAATAATTAAGATATGTCAATAAATGAGAATAACAAGAATATTTCAAGAGAAATCCCATGCACTATTCATATGCAAGCACCAATCCCTGACACAGTTTATGGTACTCTGTTATGTTTATCGACAAGAACCTAGCATACCTATTCTATGAGAGGCTCTACCCAGCAGCTGACTGAAACAGATGCAGATATCTACAGCCAGACAATGAGCAGAGGGTGGGGGACGTTATGGAAGAGTTGGGGGAAGGATAGAAGGCCCTGAAAGGGATGGGAACCCCATAGGAAAACCAACAGTGTCAACTAATCTGGACTCTTGGGAGTTCTTAGAGACTGAACCACCAACCAACAGAAGAACATACAGAGCCTGAACCAAGGGCCTCTGCACATAAGCAGCAGTGGTCTGCCTTGTCTTGCCTCAGCCAGAGAGAAGGTACCTAATCTTGCAGAGACTTAACCAAGGTGAGAGGATACCCAGGAAGCCTACCCTCTCAGGGGCAAAAATGTGGGAGTAGGAGTTCTGTATGGGTTCACAGGAGGAGGCAGCATTGGGATGTAAAATAAATAAATACTTCAAGAGAAAGCACACTAACTCATAAAGATGTTAGAAGGAAGAATCATGAAAAAGCAAGAAAGAAGAGTATTTTGAAGTCAAAGGCATGAGACACTAGAGGAAAGGAAAGTGTGACAGATAGATGGTAGGAAGATCATAACATGTCACTAGGTCTAACATGTGTTCACATTTGACCTTGACTTGGGGATAGGTGTAAATTGGGTTTGAATCTTACTTCCCTGTGTCTTCCCATTTCTATGGCTTAGGACAAGTTTTTTGAAACTCTAAATTTAAATTTTAAATCTATATTCAATATATTTCCCCTGATTTCTTAAAAGTTAAGTAAACAATGTAAGTAAGACAGTGGACACAGTGTTATATTACTATACTTTGTCAGTAAGAGGGATACTTTAATGATTTCCTCCCAGAAACAGTATAAGATTGTCAGAATTTTCTACTGAATAAATTAAGAGTATTATGTAGTTATCAGTCTCTAATCATCTGCTTTTTATATCAGCATATATATTAGTAAATAAGGAAAATACATAAGAGACATTACATTACTCTTTCTGTTATTTGATAAAAGATACTTGACATGAATTAAATACAAAAAAAGGTTATTTGCTCTCGTGGTTTCCATCAACAGTTTACTGTTTACATTTCTATGGGCTTGTGGTGAATCAGAACATCATGGTTTAAAAAGCATGTGGCAGAAGAAACTGTTCACCTATGCCAATCACAAGCAAATAAAGAACAGTTCAATTACAAGACCCATATTTCAAAGAAACACCTCAAAACATCCCTCCTACCACTATATCCCACTTTCTAGCCCATTCCACTAGGAACTCATCAGTAGATTAATCTATTCATACACTTAGTCCCCTCTTAACACAATCACTTCTCAATAGTATCACCAAAATGAGAAACAGAGACTTGTTACATAAAGCATTGGGAAGAACAGTTTTATAGCCAAATCTCAAGAGGAAATTCATGGTCTACCTATATAGCCCCAGATATATTATTTTACCAACCTAGACAATATCTTTGGCTAGGATGAAAGTTGAGGAACTGCAATCGTGTTTTGATGAAGAATTTTTATTTCACATAGTATATTTTAGACTTTTAGAAGAATTTAGCAGTGAAGTAGAAGAAATTGTTCCTTTAATTTCCCAAATCCTCTACTTTCATGTCTATAAATTTTCATACACACTACATATCAGAGCTGATCTCAGAAAGATGTCAAACATAAAGAATAAGAACCAAATGGAGGCACTATATATAATACAGAATCAAATAAAATAGGTGCTGTATGTCAAACACAGTATATTAGGTGCTACAAGATACCTCTAAAAAATTCTGTCCTAAAGAGATAAACTCTTGCATAGCAGTATATAAACTATCAAGAGACTAAGAAGTAACATAAGCATTAGTCTTCTGGTAATGGTCCAGGGATATTTCATTATGTTAAATATTAAATAAAGAGTAACTTTTCAATGAGCAGATTCATTTAGTGATATGTACATGTTTGTAAATGTGGCATAATTTTCTAAGCCAAACCCTTAGTACCCACAAACTTAAAACAGAGTTTGTGAGGAGTGTTCAGTGTCTAGTCTGTGGTGCTTTCTTTATCTCTATTCTATGGAAAGGAAATGATCTGTACCAGGATCCAAGACATTCCAATAAATTGCCAGGCAACAGTATGCAAGAGAGAATCAAGAATTTTCAATATGCTACTTTTAAATTTTTCTCATAGTAAAATTCTACCTCACTCGTTATCATTGTGCTTGAAATAATCCACAGTGCACTGTCTGTTTCACTGTCATCACCTTTAATACAGTTTGCCAAAAGAACAGCAACAAAATAGAAGAGTCAAGAATGTACCTCACTATGTGATTTCTGTCATTTTTATTGCATTCCTAGGATTTTCTCCTAGTTTCTGTGGTACACAAGCATAGCATAGTAAGTTTACAAAGATAAGAAAGGTAACAAACATCTATAAAGGTTTGTTTTGGTGAATAGATACCACATCCCACGGCTGATGGTGAATTTTTTCCTAGTCTGTTGACACTGACTAATATTGTCTTAAGAAGATGGATACTAATTCTGGCATTTGAAATCGTTAATATGAGTTGGTATAAATGGTTAAATATGTAAACCCAGAGTAAACTAAATGTAACACAGGATCCTCACTGGGAATGCCAAATGTCTGATTCAACAACACTTTCAACATACCTCTTGTTGTACTTTTATTATTTGAATACAATATACTGTTGTAAGAATTATAAATAGGACCACTGAGGTGGCTCAGGGTCAAAGGCCCTTTAATAAGCCTTAGATGCCTAAGTTAGATGCCTATGGTTCTAACCTAGAAGGAAGGAGAAAACCAACTCCTAAATTTTATACTCTGGCTTTTATAGGAGGGCCATTATACATAGGTCCAACCTATACAGACACACAGACATAAAGACATATATATCTTGCTTATAAATTGCTTATAAATGTGTCCCAAGCCCAGCAGTACATGACTAACCAATATGAACTCAATATATTTTAGAAGATTATTTTTGCTTTTGAGGGGGCATATTTTAATAGTATTTATCTCTTGTTTGTATATTATGGTATCCAATTTTGTGGGTTTTTGTATTTGGTATGTGTACCTGTATGTGTTGGTGCCTGTGTATGTGTTTTTCCTATTTTTTTAAGGTTTGTTGGTTTTGTTTTCTTCTGTTTTGTTTGTTATTTGGTTATTTATTTACTAAAGAGAGAGAAATATAAAGTTTGAAGTTGGATGGGTGGGAAGCAGGGAAGGATCTGGAAGGTGGTGAAAGTAAGAAAACTGTGGTTAGATTATATTGTATACAAAAAAAACTGATTTTCATTAACAATTCAGAAAAATATCCTTCATATCATAGCACTGAGGTGCTAAAGATCTCATTATATACTGGTATGTAGAACTTAATAGGACCTGGACTACAAATTAAAATACCATAAAATACAGATTTGCTTTGGAAAGAGTTTAAAGAATTTCATATACCAAAAAAGTCTTCTGTCTGATATAAAGCAAATATTCTTAATAAATTAATCAAAATAGTTCTTTATAAAAAATACTTCATGTCCAAATGTGTCTATTATCTTAAAATAATCTCAAGTGTGGTCTTGCTGACTTAAAATGTATACACCTGTTACATCTCTGAATGCTGTTCATCATTGCCTAATGCAGCTGTTCTAATTTGTATTTTCATTAACAGATAAAAAATCTTATGGTCCACTTCTTCACCAGGATATCATATCCAACAGTTTGTGTTTTTCCATTCTGAAGGACAGAAAATGTCCCTTACAGCTTTAATCTCATTTTCCTCTTGACTAGTAAACTAATTTTGCATGAAGAATACATATTGCTATTTCCAAATTACGTCATAAATTATACATTTATTCTAATTTTATGAATTATCTACACATGTCCAGATAGCTAACAGAAAGCAATTTTTTGAAATTCACTTGAATAAATGCCATGGTATTTTGTTTGGAGATAAGAAATCCCCATTATAAGAATAGATTGAAGCCAGTTGGATAACAACTAAGGAGACAAATGACCTAGGATGATGCTTACAATAAAAATATTCAGTCTACCACTGATACCCCATTGACCAGTCTCATGAACTCATGAGTGTATTTAAGATAGAGAACAAGGAGAGAAAAATCTTTAAAAGAAAAATATTTTGTCCAAATTTCCAAGACACTGAAAACTAAAAGTTGTGTTGTATTTCTCAGTTTCTATAAATCATTATTACATTACACTGGCATTCCCACAGTTGTGCCATCTTTCCCCCTGACCCACTCAGCATTTGGCCAGATTCTAGAGGACTTTGCCTCTGGAGCCCTGTGGGCATATAGTGTTGGAGGGCACAGGACAGCCCCTCCCTAAATCTGTAAGCAGGGTTCTTACAAATCTTATGTATTCCAGATGTCAGACCAGTTTGGCTCCTTCTTGGAGAAATACCCTCTGCTTCAACCTCTTTTATTCTATTGCTTCTAAACAGTGAAAATAAAATAAAACCTATGTCAAAGTTTTACACAATGACAAATTAATATAGACAATTTTATGGTGTTCGAGAATCATTTAAAAAGTAAAATTTAATAAAAAGTATGAAAATATTCTTCCTTTGTACAAATATGATATATAAATGGAAAAGAAGATACTTAGCCTTATTATTTTCAGGATTTAATGTTATATTTAATTTAAATACTGAAAATAAGCAAAGGAGAAATTAGACACCCTTCATTTTGATGGTCAAATTCAAGAGATTAAAATATCAAAGAAAGTATAGAAATAGCAGAAGTTATCATTTTAGTCCAGTCTGTACTTGCCAGTCTAATTTTGCATCTAAGTCTATGTTCTCAAGTAAAGTGCCATCGTTTTTAGTGTTGGTGACACACTGTGTTTCTAGAGTCCATTGTGCCTTGAGGGATGTCTACAAACATCTCACGTAAGAATTTTTAAATGATAACATCAAGACATGTTTTATGAGACAGGATCTTATTCTCTAAATTAACCTTTATTTCTTTGATTTTGCAAATGAAAATCCTACTGCTATTAAGCAAAAGAAGTGATCCAACTTATTAACTTACTTTTCCTTGGAAGAAAGGCTAGCCAACTTCAATAGAATATGAACATTAGTGTGAATATGAACATTTGTAATTAAAACAAACATGAACAAATTTAAACTGTTAAATATTTTCAAGAATTGACAGCTAGTATTTTGAAAGGAGAGTGTAAGCCATATTTATCTCTCTGTTTCTATGAATAGAATGATTACTTATTGTTGCTATCGATTAATTAGACCTACACTCATTTTTTCTCTATATTCTGTGAGACTGAGATTAAGATTGTAGAAAATATCTCCCCGTATAAGTATAGAGTATTTTTTGACATCATATCATAAGAAGAAATTATAATTAAGACACATGTGTATGTGTTCTCCTGTAACAACTATAAAAAATTACAGATTCCCCCTTTGCCACAGTGAGCTCTTCATAATTGCAGTTGTGATAAAATTAGTGTTTCTTCTTTTCTTTTATACCCTGCTCTAGTAGCATTTCTCAACAAATACCTTACTTTCTCAGTGCTTTGAGCATTTGTCTACCAATTGTATATATTACATTTTTTTGTTCAAAATACAGTGTGTTTATGTTTTACTTACATGACCTTGATGAGATGCTTTTCTTCAGTTTTCTTACTCCTTATCATGAGTGCTGAAAGTCAGTAGCAACATCTCTTTATACAAGAAGATAAAAAAATCTACTTATGCATGTATGTATATTATAATTATGCATGTATACAAAGTATATCATAGAATCATTCATTATATATAAGATGATATGTCTTTACTTTCATTTTACAAAAAGTTGTCACTTTAATCATTTGATACAAACGTTTCTGCTTTGAAAATAACATTCTAATATTTTTCAGTGCAAGTAAATATTATAAAGTACTTCATATTAATTGTATTTATTGTACTAATCAGACATAATAGAAAATAGTATCAACTGCAATCCAGAGATACTGCAAAATAATATGAACTCTTTCAGTTTTATCAATTTCAAAATAGTTATTAGGTTAATATTATTTTTAGTATATACATTAAATTTGTTTTATTACCACATTGTCACTTCTCCCTTTGATGTTTAATGCCTAACTATGGTTATTTTAATATAAAACATTCTTTCATCTATAAATTTGATACTACTTAAAGTCAGAAGATAAATGAATAAAAGAAGAATCTGAGACAAAATAAGATGAAGGCCCAAATAAACATTTGGTAATTGCATCTCCCAGGCACCTGTTTTCACTGTAACTAAACAGCAGGATGCTACATGATTCCAAAGAATGTCTAAAAGAAATAAAGCCGTTTCCATAGAACATGTGAAACTCTCAGCAGTTCCATTTTGATGGTTACTGGTACAAACCTAATGCTGTTTAAATGTATTTTTTATGGTGTGTTAATAACAGTAATAAAAATAGAGGAAAATGACAACATGTTACTATGTTATGACAAGCAGATGGTGGCTAGAAATGGGCTGTCTTCAAGTGTTCTCATTCATTTTTAATTCATGATCAGTACCAAAAATGAACATGTGTGTTGACCCACTCAACCTTAATATCTGAGCTATAAGATATAGTATCTAGGTGCCTTACCAGAGATAATTTTTTACAATAATTATTTATTGTTCTAAATTCAATATTGATATTCCAATGCCATAAATGGTGATTTAGAAGGTTCAGAAACATCACTGCCTATGGCCAACATTTTGCCTTTGATTGGAATGTCTTTGTTAAAAAAAGTGTTTTCAACAATAATTTATAAACATACTTTGTTTAAAAAAAAATGACATACCAGATTCCTCTCAGAGTTCTCTGATAGTCTTTCCATTTAGTGATTATTGTGATGAGATATCCCAGGCCTGAATATATTTAATCCCATATAGGGGTAGGTGGCATGAGTCAACAATAGTTTTGTTTTGTTTAATCTATGTCTGTCAGGAAACACTGTATATCAAACAGTCTCAGGTCACCATCCACTTATTTGTAGTCTGTGCCTACCACTTATTTCATGCCAGAAAACTTAACATCTGTTCTAATTATTTCCATAACACAATTTATTACTCTTGACATCTTATTTCATTAAGTCATTATAAGAAAAGCTAACAGAAGTTTTTTTTCCCCTATCCATATATCATCATGTCTGAAAACATATCTGAATTATCTGCACCGCGATTTATCACAAAGAGACTGAATTCTTATGCCCCGCTTCATTTTCCCTAAAGAAGCCTACTCTATGAAGTCTGACACACATTCACAATGAAGTTTAAATGTTGTGGACATGGGTATGATAGTATACGTTCAGATTTTATTTAATTGTAAAGTCATCCTCTCTACATGCCATTGCTACTGCCTCAGCTCAGACTCTGGCGAGTTCCAGGTTTGACTAACACAACAGCCCATCAAGCAATCTCAGTGCTTTCACAGCCAGGTGCCCCTTAAGTTAGTAAGATTATAGAGTCTTGAATTTTTCCAAAGACAATTCTTGTTCTGTTACTCCTTCTTATAAAAATCAGTATGGCGGCCTATCAAGAAATGTAAAATAGAATGGCATATGACCCACCTACCCGACTGCTATGTATCCATCCAGTGAACTCTACATCCAATCACAGAGATGACTTTGCATCCATATTTATTGCTGCATTATTCACAGTATCAAGAAAAAAGGATTGGCCGGGCAGTGGTGGTGCATGCCTTTAATCCCAGCACTTGGGAGGCAGAGGCAGGCAGATTTCTGAGTTCGAGGTCAGCCTGGTCTACAGAGTGAGTTCCAGGACAGCCAGGGCTACACAGAGAAAACCTGTCTCGGGAAAAAAAAAAAAAGGATCAATTTGGGGCCCATCAACAGATGATGAAAGTTGAGTATACAGAAATAATAAAATATTATTCAGCTATAAAGAAAAATAAATTCATGAAATTTTTAAGTTAAAACGATAAGCCCAAATAGTATTATATTAAGTGAGGCAACTCTGACTCAGAAAAACATTGCAAGTCCTCTTTCCTATGCAGATACTAGTTTGTGATGTCTATATCTATGTTCAAATGTGGTGAAGAAGGAAGACCATTAGAGGAAAAAAGGAAGTGGGGAAGGGGAGTAAGATACATGTGATGCAGGAGCAGAGAGGAGGCTGTGGGCATGATGTTGGTGAATATGAGAGTTTAGACAGATAAGATAAAGAAAAGGGGTCAACAGACATCTGTTTTGGATGTGTTGGCCCAGAAATCAAGACCTGGAGCATGCTACACAAATCCTTTCCTAATCTTACAACCTCCCAGTTCCTACCAATTATCTTAAACACAAAAATGAAATCTAATATTGTATATTCTCAAAACTAAAAAACAAATGGCTCCAAAGTCTGTAGTAAACAAAATCTGTAAGGTTTTGTTTATGTACTCTTCTGACTTAATTTCTTCCCATATTAGTCTTTCATTTTAATTTCTGTCCTCCCTAAATTGCTACACATTTTCAAATTTTCTTATGATGCAATGTATTTTATTTTGTTGTGAATAAATGTATTTTATTATAAATTTAATACAATATAAATATAATACAAATATATTTCTTATAAAATATATGGATCTTAGTAATTTATTTCTTTGTTTTGCTTTGTCTGCTGGGAAATTTTCCACTTTTTTTTTTTTAGATTTTTTTATTTACATGTCATACAATATCTCCTTTCCCAGGTTCCCCTCCAATAAAATAAAATAAAATAAAATAAAATAAAAACCAAAAACAAACCCCTGTTCCCTCCCCCTTCCCCCTGCTCACCACCCCACTCTCTCCTGCTTACCGGCCCTGTCATTCCTCTACACTGGGGCACAGAACCTTCACAGGGCCAAGGGCCTCTCTTCCCATTGATCACTGACTTGGCCATCCTCTGCTATACATATGTTGCTGGAGCCATTAGTCCCACCATGTGTACTCTTTGGTGGTTTAGTCCCTGGGAGCTCTGAGGGTACTAGATAGTTCATATTGTTCATCCTAAGGGGCTGCAAACCCTTCAGCTCCTTGGGTCCTTTCTCTAGCTCCTTCATTGGGGACCCTGTACTCAGTCCAATGGATGACTGTGAGCCTCTACTTCTGTATTAGTCAGGCACTGGCAGATCCTCTCAGGAGAGAGCTATATCAGGCTCTTGTCATCCAGCACTTGCTGGCATCCACAATAGTGTCTGAATTTGATGATTGAATATGGGAAGGATTCCCAGGTGGATCAGTCTCTGGATTGTCCTTCCTTCAGTCTCTGCTCGATAGTTAGTCTCTATAACTCCTTCCATGGGTGTTTTATTCCCCCTTTTAAGAAGGAACAAAGTATCCACACTTTGGTCTTCCTTTTTCTTGAGTTTGTTGTGGTTTGTGGATTGTACTTTGTGTATTCCGATCTTCTGGGCTAGTATCCACTTATCAGAGAATGCATACCATGTCTGTTCTTTTGTGATTGGGTTACCTCACTCAGGATGATATTCTTCAGATCCATACATTTCCCCAAGAATTTCATAAATTCATGGTTTTTAATAGCTGAGTAGTACTCAATTGTGTAGATGCACCACATTTTCTGTATCTGTTCCTCTGCTGAGGGACAACCAGATACACTGAAACTAATAGAAAAGAAAGTGGGGAAGAGCCTTAAGCACATAAGCACAGAGGAAAATTTTCTGAAGAGAACACCAATAGCATATGCTCTAAGATCAAGAATTGACAAATGGGACCTCATAAAATTGCAAAGCTTCTGTAAGGCAAAAGACACTGTCAATAGGACAAAATAGCAACCAACAAAATGGGAAAAGATCTTTTCCAATCCTATATCTGATAGAGGGCTAATATCCAATATATACAAAGAATTCAAGAAGTTAAGACTCCAGAGAACCAAATAACCCTATTAAAAATGGGGTTCAGAGCTAAACAAAGAATTCTCAACTGATGAATACCAAATGGATGAGAAGCACCTAAAGAAATGTTCGACATCCTTAATCATCAGGGAAATGCAAATCAAAACAACCCTGAGATTTCTACTTCACACCAGTCAGATTGGCTAGGATAAAAAACTCAGGTGACAGCAGATGCTGGAGAGGTTGTGGAGAAAGAGGAACATTCCTTCATTGCTGGTGGGATTGCAAGCTGGTACAACCACTCTGGAAATCAGTTTGGCGGTTCCTCCAGAAATTAAACAGAGTACTACCAGAGGACCCAGCTATCCCACTCCTGGGCATATACCCAAAAAATGCTCCAACATGTAATAAGGACACATGCTCCATTATGTTCATAGCAGCCTGATTTATAATAGCCTGAAACTGGAAAATTTTCACTTTTGATTCATCTAAGAACATACTAGTCTTCAAGTCTAAGTACTTCAGAGAAAACATGCCCTCCTTCACAACCTATGTGCAAGCTGTGTTCAACTCTTTTTGTTGCCAGACTCTAAATTTGCTGAAGTGAGGGACTATTTCTTAATGTTTTCCTGATTTGTCTATGCATCCTCAACAATTGAGTACTATCTTTATTTTGTCCATTTGTGCTAGGTAAAGTAACTAGAATTGTATGCTTGCAATCATTAAATTTCAACCAGAATTAAACCAGTAGATTGAGGATGGGAAACAGTCATAATCAGTGTGCTACTGTTCAAAGTCTCTTACATATTCAGTCTACATTCTTGATTCCTTTAACCTTTGTTGTTTGTTTTGTTTGAGTTTTGTTGTTTTTGTTGTTGTTTTGTTTTGAAGCAGGGTTTCTCTGTGTACCCTTAGCTGTCTTGGAACTCAATCTGCAGACCAGGCTGACCTCAAACTAAGAGATACACCTACCTCTACTTCTCATGTGCTTGGATTAAAAGCATATGCCACCACCACTTGTTTATGCTGCTTTTGAAACACTATGGCAGTGACCTTAAACTCATCTACTTTCTCCCTTAGTCTCCCACGTGCTGGGATTATATAGGTGTATGCCATCATACCTATCTCTACCTGTATTCTTTTCTTAGAATTTATTTTTATTTAGTTTTATGAGTGAATTTTTATGAATGTAGGTATATAACCATGGAAGTCAGAAGCCAGCATTAGATCCTCTGGAGATATCAGTGGTTATGGGCATTGGCGTGGGTGCTGGGAAACAAACATAATTGCTCAATAAGAAGCATCTCACTAGACTCATTGCATGCTATCCAGCTACTGAATTCTTTTCATCTGTAGTGTATATGGGTATCATCCTAGCAACAGAGTTTACTACTTTTCCCTGTTATAAATATTCTTAATTTACCATTTGTGTGCTATGGGTAAAATAAATTCATTGTTTGCTTTCTTTTCTCATAAAAGATTCTAGTCCCCCAGCCATTCTATTGAGATGTGACACAGCCACATAACACAAACCAGACTAGTTGAAAACCAATGAGGTTCTGTATGATTTGATAGCAAAAGAGATTGCTTACTTATAGGCATGTAAATACAAGGATATAGACATGACCCAAGGATAAACACTGTATGGCACTATGGAAACAACCTGCTTTAGAATAGAGCTGACCCTGGAAAATGAACAGAGAGGCTGAGATCTAGTCGTTCATAGGAGCATTTATCAAGTTTCTGTAATGATGCTTTCTATAGTCCAACCAACTGTTTTAGCTGTTTTTAGAATATTTAAAAAATTGAAAAAGTACTAGATTGATATAAAATATAGTGAGTTTCCCTATATTTTCTTCCCTAACACACATTTTATTTTCTCAGATCATGGAAACTTTTGCTTTGAAGTTTTCACTTACTCTTAAGTGTGTGTATGTGTGTGTGTGTGTGTGTGTGTGTGTGTGTGTGTGTGTGTGTGTGTGTCTGGGTCTGTGTGTAAATTTTAGCAAGAGTTACATAGATAACTTTTTTTCCAAGTAAATGTATAGTGAGCTCAAGGACTTGATCCATCTCTTCCAGCTCCTCTTCTATATTAAATTTTGTTTTGTTTTGTTTTGTTTTAATTTCTTACATGTTAATACTTAGTCATGTTATTACTTTTAGTTTCAGAAAACAAGTGAAGGAAAGGTGATGCCTGGATATAGTTCCGTAAATTAGATTTATTCATGTGTTCCCTGGAGACATAGTATTAAACTCACACTTTCTGTTCAACTTTTCTCATGCCTAATTGTTTTCTTCCTCCTCAGTTTTTTTCAATCTGTTAGAGAGATCCTCGCTGAAATAGTTGTTTTGCTTTCTCATAATATTCTTATATATTTTCCTACCTTTCTTTTCCAAATGCATGATTAATGTGGATAACCATGTAAGATATTTCAATGTGCATTTGAGTTATTCTTCTACTGAGGAAAGCCTTTGACAGACAAATCAATCAAATCAAAGTACAAGTGTAGTTTAAGTGGGTCTTCTTGCTAAATGCATTATAAGGTGTCCTAAGAAACTAAAAAGAGTTAATGTAAGTTTTGTAGAAATAGCAAATTATGAAAATGAAGTAATTATTTGGCCTCTAGGGTTAAGTAGAGATCATTAAATTCCTAAGAAAAAGTGGACAAGACAAAGAGAAAGTCTTAGTTTTGAAGGCTATTCTTTCTCAAGTGTTTATATATTTCTATTATTAAATTGTGGTTACAAAAATATGTTAACATTTAACTCATAAATATCTACAATAATTATAAGATAAGCCAAATCTATTATTCACTGCACTGTAAAAATGTGGACAGTATTCACATCTAAGTAACTAATGAATGTGTTGAAATATACCAACAAATCATGACTAATATACAGCAGAAAATATTCATCAGCAAAAAAGATATGAAGCAGAGCTTATAGGCTAATGAAATATGGTAGGTATATACAAGCTCTACAGCTCATTAGATACATACATTTTATCAGACTATAAGTGGTAAGTTAGATATCTTATTAAGAATAGCTTGAGGTGAATGAGATGGCATAGTGGGAAAAGGTGCAAGCTTGGAGTGCAAGCTTGCATGCATGTTCAGGATTATAATAAAAATTAAAGAACAGAATTAATTTAATTTTATGTATGGTAACATGGGAAAGGGGAATCATGGAGAAAACAGAGACTATGAAAGTATTCCAAATATTAACAACAGTGAGTTTAGAGACCTGGAAGATGAGTCTACACTTTGTGTCTATAATATCACATAATGCCAATATTCTGTTTATCAGGAACCAACTCTTGTTTTAGCTCTATACTTTCAGTAAAAGAGGAATCCACCCAATTCTCAGAACATAGCTCTCATTAGCTAATAGCCTCCTAAAGGTCCCATTCTGGGATGCTTTCAGGGTGGCTTTCAATTACTACATATGCTAAAGTGGGGGTACCCAAGTGATAGAACCAGCAAAGTAAATGCTGTGAGCATGAATATGCAGACCACCTACAGGAACAAGCAACATGCTTCAGAGAATGGGAACACCTTTGGACTTTTCATCTTCTCTTTCAATTGTTCTTATAGTATATCCCATTGGCACATTAATCAAATCTAACTAGGTACCAGTTGACATATGATTCTGAAAAGTGTTTCTTATGTAGTCAAACTCTCTTCACCATGAATAAAGTAGACAAAGATTGTCACGCAGCACTCATCTACTTTCAGTAGTGTCTGCATGTCAGGCCTGAAAACCTGATCATGGACCTGAGCTGTAAGCTTCACAGAGAGCCAGTCTCCTGAAGTATTCAGTCGCTGATATCTCCTAGCTCTGATTGATGTGTTCCAGATTGGTCTCTGCTAAAGTCTGTGGAGAGATCTGTGTGCTTTCTTTATTCAGGTATAAAGGTGCCCTAAGAAATATTTTATTACTAGCTAAAACGGAGATTAAACATTATTTCCTGGCCTCCACAGTGTTTCAATGAACCTAATTGATTTCCTAGCTATAATTTGCTTGGAATTTTTACAAAGAAGCTGTCTTACCAGACAGGGTGTCTCCAGAGTTAGAGATAGCAGTTAGGCACTTATTATCAGAGCAGTCCCACACAAGGCAGAATTGCTTTACTGACCAGACAGAAGTTGTAGGGCTTCTGTCACTAATTATCTATGTTACAGCCAACGAATGCTAGAATATGATGTTTAGCTGCTTGCCTCAGACAGACCCAGAGAATTTATCTTGGGGATAGGGAATAGCCCAGGAAAAAGGACACCACTGTTCCTCCACTTTGCACATGGCTGCTTGTTCTCACTGACCTTGATGTGGCCATCTCCTGATTATGTGACTTCTTTCTGTATACTATATAAGCTTGATTTTTACTTTGTAAAATTACACTCAGATTCTGCACTCCCTTGTGTTGTTTCTGTTTGTCATTTCTTAGCCAATGCCTTGTCTACCTGACTAGGACACTGTTTTCCCAATGGATTGAGAGAGGCCCAGACTGGCCAGCCCATGGCAAAAGATAATTCAGAGAGCCACTATTTCTAGATAGGTCATGTATGCTATGTTAAAACACTAGATGGAACTGAACAAGAACATATGGTTAGCATTTATGATGTAACAAAATAAGATCAGTAAATTCTTCATACTCAATTTTAAAATGAAAGAAGAGAGGGAGTAAGGGAGAGAGAGAGAGGGAAGGAGCAAAGAATGCAGTGAAGGAAAGAGGAAAAAGGACAGAAAGAATAAATGGAAAGAGAGAGAGAGAGAGAGAGAGAGAGAGACCAGAAATAAAAAACACTTATGTGCTAACATTATTTCTTTTAAAAAGAAGTCTGCTGGGGGGAGTACATATAATTATTGTCTATATTTTATATTGGTAAAAAAGAAATATTAGCTACTAAGATATAAAATAGTGCAAGGTACTTTCCCACAAATGTGGAAATTTGGAGAATGCCACTAGCAAAGAGAACATTTTTTCTGACCTAATTTTTGTACAAAAACACAAAATAGTGTTTGGAGAAAGGAATTTAAGTTTATTCTTCTGTCTTCAGGTTGAAGAATAATAAAGATTAAGACTTAGAGGGCAAGCTTTTATTGTAAATATTATTTATATTCTATATTAGGTTCTAAAAGTAATTCAAATATAAAATCATTTACATGGTGTAATTTATTTTATGTTGCAAACCTGGACTGAATCTACAAAGGTGAAAAGGTGTGGGAACCATGCATGCTCACGCTCTGGTGGAAAATAAACTAGCCATAAGTCAAAAACATATGAATCCACAGTGGATTAAAATTGAGTCTGATTCTATTCAGCACAAAGCACAATAATCAAAACTAAAATAAGCCAAGAATCAATAACCATCCATTCTGAAGGTCCCTAAGAATTTTAAAGATTGATATTCATCTTCACTTCGTAAAACAATGTACAGCTGGGTGTTAGAGTCATGGGAAAACTACTACCTAGGAAGACTTACTTTCTTTCATGCCCTCACACATTTTATTTTGCCTTATGTCATACACTTAGCCATGACCATACTAAGTCTCTTAATGTAAGGAACATGACTCTGAAAGAGCACCCAAACTCCATGCTCAGTGTGCTTTAATTTTATCATGTTCTACCTTTTTTATGCCTGTTAGAAAGAGAAGGAAATCAGTATTTTATCTTCCACTTATACTGTTTATGTCTTCTTCATGTTTGCCTTTTAGAAGGAAAAAAAAACCCTAAAGTTCCCAAAAGATTAATGGATTCACATCATAAAAAAAATATGGTGTATTTGAGGCCTGCAAAACATTCAATAAAAATGAACAACCACCCTATGATTTAAATCTACATCTCTGGGTTTCATTATTAGCTAGCATCTCAAAACTATCAAAAACACCAAGACTCTACACTAGCCCCAAATGACTTTTTATATAACATATTCCCTAAGTAAACATATTAAAAGATAAACACACATGAATGGTATTAATGTCCATAAAAAGTAAATTCCAAGCCCATCTTTGGAGAATCAGAAAGCGTGTTGGGGACATACTTGCCTTAGTAAGAACTTAATCTTATCCAATATCTCTTGAAGAACAATAGGCTAAGGCACTTGAACAGTTGTTCCCCAATTGGTGGTGCTGCTTTCAGAGTTTGTAGACCATATAAAAGACACATGTTGGTGAAGTTCATCTCATGAGTGATACTTGAGGTTTACAAGCCCTTCCATACATCCTGATTCATCTCTGTCCTGGAATCATCTGGTCCAAAAATATATGATCAAACAATGACACTTTCTTGCCAAGACATTGTTCCCACTCCCTTGCCTCATCTGCTATGATGGACTATGTACCCTTAAATCACAAGCCAAAATAAATCTTTCCACCCATAACTTGCTTTGTGTAAGGCATTTGATCACAGCAATGAGAAGGGTAGCTAACAAAATTACTGTGTATAATTCACAATATATAAAATGTATTGGTAAAACAACTATGGAGGGAATTTTTCATAATAATTCTGTCTCTCTGAAGTAATTCCAAGTTAAGATCACTATAGATAAGTGTGTGCTTCATGAGACATGAGAACTACAGTGTCCCAAGTGGGGGAGCATGTAACTGCTGAGTCGACTTCTCATTCCAACCTTCTTCATTTCAGTATTTCTCCCTTCACTAATTTATACAAGACTTCAGACAGGGAAGAGACAGGAGAAAGGGAAAGATTCATTAAACAATTAATATTTGTAGTATTAACATCTTTCTTATCCCTTGACATTGAATTCTATTACCTTCACCTTAAAATTTTCCTTTATTACAGCTTACAGTTTTATCTTAATTTCTTTACCCATTGTCACGTCAAAATACTATGATTTAAAGAAACCTTTAAAGAAGGGGTTTATAGTTCATAGGAGAGCTACAGTCCAGCATGACAAGACAGTCAAAGCAGCAGGACATTGAAACGGCTATCACACACAGATCCAAGAAACAAAGGACATTTGTCAATTGGGTAGGGTCTGGGAGGAGATGAGTGAGGGAAAACCATGAT